>CAWUFW010013423.1:207500-477000 GCA_963921515.1 Calotriton arnoldi
CTGGGATAGCCGGCCTTTCTCGGGGGCCGGTGCGTAGAGCCACTCGCTTGGGGACCAGATCGCGGATGGAAGGAGGCCTCCTCCATTGCCCATAGTGAACCGCATGTTCGTGGGACACCCGGTACGAAATCATTCATAGACGACCTGATTCTGGGTCAGGGTTTCATAAGTAGCAGAGCAGCTACCTCGCTGCGATCTATTGAAAGTCATCCTCTGAGCCAAGCTTTTCTCTGTCCGTCCGTGGGTGCCCGCGGACACCCTCCTCCACCATACCCGGGGGTGGGTCCCTCTGCTGCCGGGCCGGCAGGAGGGATGAGGAGGGGATAACACGGGCCCATGGGAGGCTGCCTCCACAACGTGCCCTCCGGCACGGGGGCCTCCCCCTCCTGTACCTGCACCACTGGGGTGTGGGGATGGGGGCCACCTTCCCTTGCGGGTCTGCAGGGTGACCAGATGGCCTGGGACTGGGGCCCACCCCCTTCCCACTGCTCCCTCCCACTCAAGTCGAGCAGGGAGGTGAGCAGCCCCGGGGAAGGAGCCTCCCCAGCAGGCGGCCTCGGAGTGCCTGGCCACCCTTGCCATTGTCAGACTGCAAGGGTGACTGGGTCAGGCTGTCTCAGGCCATCTGGGCGCGGGGTCCTCCCAGGCCATCTGGTCACCTGGCTGCACGACCAGATGGCCCTGCGGGCCGGGTGGCCAGATGGCCCTGCGGGCTGGGCGACCAGATAGCCCTGCGGGCTGGGCGACCATATGGCCCTGCGGGCCGGGTGACCAGATGGCCCTGCGGGCTGGGTGACCAGATGGCCGGCCTGCCTGCCGGGCTAACTCCAACATCTATCCTTCCCCAGGGTTCTGTAAGCCCCCACTACGTGGGGGCTTAATAGTCGAGGAAAAAGGGCTCCCCAGGAACACCGGTGGGGAGAGGACGTGGCCTGGGCTTAACCCTCCTTGGTTCCTGGCCCCCAGGCTCCGGGAAAATGGAAGGCACACCCGCCCGAGTCAGCACCCTGACGCCCAAGGGTCTGGGTGTGGGGGGTGACAGTCAGTAGCCAGGGCAGGGCGGCTGCAGAGCGGGGAGGACTGCCTAGCTTCCCGCTGTCTCCAGAGCAAGGAGCGGCAGGAGGCCAGCCCTGCGTGAAAGGGGGGCCGAGCCGGAGCTGGAGCCCCTGGAGAGCTTGGAGAAGCCGTGAGCAGGGGATGCCTGGGCTCGGTCTGGGATGGCAGCAACTTGTGGATGTCCTGCGCCACCCAGGGGGGTCCACCGGGGCCCGGGGAGGCTCTCCTTGACCTGGCTGGGTTTGGTAGCAGGCACCTGGCCTGGGGCTTGAGCTCCGTCCGGCGGGCCCTGGGGTGCGGGAGCCCCCAGTCCTGCATGTCAGCCAAGGGTCCGGGTGCTGGGGTCCCATCGGGGCCCGGGGAGGCTCTCTCTGGCCTGGCTGGGTTCAGAAGCAGGGACCGGGCCCGGGGCTTGAGCTCCATCTGGCATGCCCTGGGGTGTGGGAGCCCCCCGTCCTGCAAGCCAGCCGAGGGTCCTGGTGCTGGGGATGGGGGTTCCATCGGGGCCCGGGGAGGCTCTCCCCGGCCTGGCTAGGGTTTGGAAGCTGGGACCGGGCCCGGGGCTTGAGCTCCATCCGGCGGGCTCCGGGGTGCGGGAGCCCCCATCCTGCAAGCCAGCCGAGGATCCGGATGCTGGGGACAGGGGTCCATCGGGGCCCGGGGAGGTTCTCCCTGGCCTGGCTAGGGTTCGGAAGCTGGGACCGGGCCCCGGGCTTGAGCTCCATCCAGCAGGCCCTGGGGTGCAGGAGCCCCCTGTCCTACAAGCCAGCTGAGGGTCTGGGCACTGGGGAAGGGGTCCATCATGGCCCGGGAGGCTCTCCCCGGCCTGGCCTAGGGTTCAGAAGCTGGGACTGGGACCGGGCCCGGGGCTTGAGCTCCGTCTGGCAGGCCCTGGGGTGCGGGAGCCCTCCATCCTGCAAGCCAGCCGAGGGTCCGGGTGCTGGGGTCAGGGGGTCCATCCGGGCCAGGGGAGGCTCTCCCCGGCCTGGCCTAGGGTTTGGAAGCTGGGACCGGGCCGGGGCTTGAGCTCCGTCGGCGGGCCCTGGGGTGCAGGAGCCCCCCGGTCCCTATACTCTGCGTTCTCAGCGGAGCACGGAGTAGGCAAATCTCTGCACACTCCGCTGGCGGAGCGGAGTTCTCTGCCCACCCCTACACCATATCCAATTTATAAGCCTGAAGCTGTGCAGCCAGTCTCACCAATCTAGTGCTTTTCACTCCTCCAGGAGATAACACTTTCACTAGTAGTTTGTGATACATGCAGAGAGTAAACGTTTCCCTCCATAAAAACATATAGAAAATGCTGCACGATCCAAAGCTTTCTCTAATACTGAATGCTTTTTCTCTGAGTCCCTTGGTGCCCTTTAACCATACGCAACAACCCATTCCTAATACGCATCATATTGAATGAGTACTGCTCTCAATCTACTATTGCTTGTGTCAACAGCACCCATTGTTGCAGGGTGATCTTTTCACCCTATAAATGTGCTATCTATAATAATAAGACACATGTGTGAAATGCAGGAACTGAGTCAGAGTGGCACTTTATTCGAAGAACAAGTTTGAACAATGAATGTCAAAGGCACATTGTTGATCAAAAATAGCATTGTGTAATCTAGAAGATAACAAGTTTCAGAGACACTTTCCTAGATGAAAAAGTAAATCATGCAATTTTGTAAGTTTAAAACTCACGGCAATGCAGAGGGGAGAGAAAGTGACAATTTAAAAATATAATAAGCATTATATCCTCAGCCAAAGATGCTAGAGAAGATGCTGGAGAAGATGGCTGCGGGGGCACACACACACGTCATGACCAAAGGGTTCATTTGTGCGAGGTAGTCCGTCGAATGGACTGAGGGCAGCTCTTTTATACTCTTTTAATGAAGAACTATTGACCACAGAATCACAACATTAGCACGTGCTTTGACTGCAGAACATGACGCACTTTGGTCACTTCTCGGAAATATTAGGAAAACAGAAGTGACACTACAGTACAAAAGTTTACCAAAAGGTCACTTGATGTTTGACCGTAAATCATAATGAAATTGAACATTTATCGAAAATTATTTGCGTCACTTCTCGGAAACTTTTTAAGAAAGCGGAAGAATACAAAAGGTTTGAGGTCACTTGTAATTTCTAAAGCTGTGGAAAGACCCAGTTGGCCCCCACTCCTACTCTTGGCCAATTTTGTTCTCCTAAAGTACAGGGGGGATGGGGCCTACTGCCTCCTAGACGCTCAATGCAGTGTGGACAATTTTAACACAACCCCGTCCATGGGCTGGCAGGGACAATTGAGACTCTTATGCTTCAGATGTGGACAGAATGGGCCTGTGGCACTATATGGTAAAAGCTAGACCCTGCTTCACCATGCACTGTTTGCCTTCACAAATGATTTTAAACATGGAGCATGTACAATCTCCATCTTAAGCAGTTAAAGGGCCTCCTTTTGCTCTACCCATACCCACATTTTAAATGTTTTCTCAACATCAATTTTTAGGGCTTTATCTTGGCAGAGTAGATATTAACACATTTTATGTAAGATTCTGTGAGTAGCCAGAAGGATATCCACTGTTTCTTTGAAACAGGATCATTTGCTTTGAAGAATGCCCCAGCCATGGCGCTAAGGTGTGTGCCTGGCGCACAGCAGCTGAAATCAGCACCGGCCCTTGGGAGAGGGGAGAATTTGAGCTATATCTCTGTAGAAATGGTGCCCTACTGCTCCCTCCCTGCTCTCATGCAATGCAGCACAGTCTCTTTGGGTGCTGCACTGCGTTGCATGTCTTTATTGAAAATCTGGCCCTGAATGTACTATTTTTGGTGCTAAATCATGCAGCTACGTTCCAGCATACAAATTATGGTTTGCAGGGTGTAGCATGATTGTTTTATATATGCACATTAAAGCACTTGGACGTCATAGAAGTTTTTGGACCACACAATATTGTAATGTGGCTTTAAGGAGTTTGAGAACTTATTATCATTGTGAGAAACATTTGTGCACAGCATGCAAACTGGCACCATATATGAACATGTAGATCCAATGTAACCTTAAATCATATGGTAATATGTTTAATCCATGTCTTCCCAATACATTAAAAATAAATGCTACTTGCACCCCTGTATTGATTCTATAATCACTGATCACTGTAACCTAGTGTCCTCATGTCACTTTATATATGATATCTTCTTTGTCACACTTAAGTAGAGACACTCTTTTGTCATTTTTGTATCTGTATTTGCGTGTTATAACTTTACAGCCTTTTGATGGCCACCCTGGCCTAGTCTATGAGCTATAAAACTTGAATTAAAAGAGGAGCAAAAAATGTTGTGATCAATGCACGTGATAGAGAGAGAAAAGAATCATCATCTTTGTGTAATTACTGCTTGAAATTTCACTGAATAGTCTATTTAGGCAACACATAATTTCACTCTGTAAGAGGTGAGAAATTAATAACAAAGATGTGCATGGATGCTATGGGCAGATTGACAACTTACATTCATGAGAGAGGTTATGTGGTCTTGGCATCTAGTATATTTGAGCCCAGATGTACAAAAGTTTTGCTTCAGGTTTGCGTTATGTTTTTTAACACAAACCCGATGCAAAATCCTTTTTGGAATTTACAAGCCAACACAAAAAGTAAGAAAAGTAAGAAAAAGTAACACAAACCAGCATAAAGCACTGCACTGCACTGCTCAAGGAGGTGGTACATGGGCGCACACGTGCAACCACCCATAGTGTTTGATGCAAAACCTTATCTACTAAAAATAGTAGACAGAGTTTTGCACCAAAAATTAATGCCACTTGAAAGCAGGCGTTAAAAAGGAGAAATTTCTTTATTTCTCCTAAATGTTCCAACATTTCACTGTGCAGCACACATCCAAAGTGGGAAAAGGTGTAAAGTTAGTCTAAGCATAGTCTTGTATACTGGAAGGCTGCCCTTCCAGTACAAAACCTTTGCAAGACTCACGCAGACACCTTTGCACAATAGTGCAAAGGTGTGTGCGTGACACTCAGCAGCCTGATTGTGCTGGAGAGGGAGAGAGCATGGTAGTGCCATATTTGTGTAGATATATCAGTCTTGTGCTCTCTCCCTGTCACACAATGCAGCGCAGCAACGTTGGGTGCTGTGCAGCGTTGTGTTACAGGCTTGTAAATCTGGGCCTTCGTTTGTGTAACAAAACTCTGTACCTATAATAGTTGCCACATAACATAATCTGAAAATTACAGGGCAGGAATACATGGCCACAGTTATAGAGGCACAAACTAGAGCAAATCATTTAATAACTACTCAAACACTGCCATCAATAGGATGCAAATGAGAACAGGCGTTTGGGGCTTTCTTTTTCATAAACTATATTTTTCATTGACTATCTTATTAGATATTTTTTGATAAAAATAAACATTTCAAAATTAATATTGAAAGCGCATGAACTTGTAATGTAACAATTGTAAATCGTCTGCACATGCTTCCACAAATTGCATAAGTGCGCAGGTCTTCTTTCCTATCTATGGTATGATGTTCCCACCTCATAGCATTGAGCTATGGTTTTAAAAAGCAGACATTTAAAAGCATAAATTTGTTGAAGTATTTAAAAGCCTTACCAACACTGCCATCTACTGTGCATTTTAAAAAGCACACTAATCCCAAAAAGGAAAACACAGTTTTTACGGCTTACTTAACCAGTTCAACTTCAGAAAGCCAATCGAATTCCTTTTTTATATGGCACGTACAAACAGACACAATTACAAACAATATCTAAACTTAAGCAGGTGATCTCTCACACAACAGTTCCAAATGACAATTTTTATTGTAGTGTTAGTTTTACCAATATATTAAAGGAACGAAAGTCTATTTATAGATGATAATCAATCTATCAGAAACATCTGTTACACAAGGCCAACAGTTCTATAGAAAAAAGATTAGAAAAGCTTGAGGTGCTTATTTACAAGCCCCTTGCGCCGCCGACGCCACTTTTTCCCATGTCAAAAGTGGCGCACTGGAGGCGCAAGGGTTTGTAAATAAGCCACTAAATATTCAGGGCATGCCACTTTGGGGCATATTTACAAAAAAATGTTGCAGCTCAGAGCTGCGCCAAATTCAGCTACACATGCTTTTGACATTTTTAAAATGCAGAGATGCACCACATTCACAAGAATGCGGCACACCCCTGAATTTCTCCTAGCACTGCCACAAAAAAAGCTGCCAAGAGCCAGTGCAGACACCCTGCTGCCAGGTTGCAAGGGTGTCTGTGCTGCTGGGGCAATTGTTTATGTGCAGGAAGAGATACCGTCCTGCACATAAACAATCAATAAGGGGGATTTGCTCTTTCTATGTGCGCTGCAGAATGCAGCACACATGGAAAGAGCAAAAAACGAGGAGAAATCAATAATTTCTCCTCGTATCACCATTCTAACACCTGGTTATCCATGGGGTTAGAATGGCACAGTTGTGGGTTCTGCCTCAGCCTTGCAAATATGGAGCAGCATCAAAAAGCAATGGGTGTTGCGGGGGAACGCCGACAGACAGACCCATTGCACGCCCCTTTGCCACAGAGGACTGCGGAGGAAAAGGGCATATTTACAAGGTGGCGTTAAGCCATGATAAGTGGCTTAGCACCACCTTATAAATATGGGAAATGGGGGTATGCAAAGTGTGTATAAAACTTTTAGGAAATTAGATGCACAATGGGCCTTCAAAATTACAATATAAACATATCATTGACCCGATGTTAATCGTTATCAAAAATATTTTTATTCATTCAATAATGATTTATTGTTCTTTTCTTTTTTTGTTAAAAATCAATACAAATACATTATGTACAGTTTTAGAGGCTCATATTTAGTTTATTACAGACCATGTGATATATCTATTTCACTAATGGTTCTTACTAAATCCTCTCAGACATACTCCCACATTCATCCATTGCCTATATTCACATGGGTTCAATACACAGGTTCTAAACAGGTTTATGTACTTTAAACAAACAATTGAATATTCATTGTGATCATTACAAATGACCTCAAGTTGCAATAACGAATATTGTGAAACTTTCTTCTTGTAGGGTGTCTTTATAGTTTATTAAAGGTTTTAGTATCACCAATTGCATTATAACCTCTATGTCAGTTAAAAAGAACATTCATATTTGTCATGGTTGAGATGGTTCGTGTCCTACGCGCGTTTCGGCTTTAAGCCTTCATCGGGATGCCATGTAAAAGATGAATCCTAAAAACATGTGGAAAAAAACATCTGGGTTACCAATGAATGGTCCTATTTTGAAGATATGCTTAACTGTAGGTATAAACATGGTGTGCCTTAGACCAAAAGGAAGAATGTGGTATAGATTCCACAGCACAAACGTGAATAGTAGAAGGATACGTGAAAAAGATATATATATAGGACCCCATTATAGCCCATATCATGCTTTCCAAAGGAATCCTAGACCGAACATGCGAAGAAGAATTGTTGTTCGAAGTGCGAAAGTCTATGCATGTGTAATAGTTGCAATCCAATCCACATGGAGACTGTTTAAATATAGGGGAGAAAAAAGAATATTTTCCCAGAACGAAAAAATAATAATGATAACTCCCCTCACATAGTGCAAGTCATGCCTCTGAGTGTTGGTATACTATTACCTTATGTCTGTCAATAGGGCAAATAATCTTGAAAAGGATGATTAACTGACTGGTTTTATGAATCTGTCTATGAAACCTATGGAGTAAGAGTTTACTTAGTGGCGACTGCATCCATAGGAGGCTAGACATTTACCGACTGATATGTAGGAGTCTTACCAGTATTAGAAATTAACAGAATGTGTCCATCATCTGAAGATTTACAGGGATGGATGCCCTACATGGAAAAGCAATTGGATGCTATTAGCCACTAATTTAGATAACCTACAATGCAAAAAAAGAGAGAAACTGCTTGAGTTATGCCGAATTAAATATTTACCTAAGGAGCCTGAACGTTTGTTTATAGGCTCTTATCAACAGTTTGTCTAGCAGAGGAGCCTCATCACCTAGCATTATCTCTGATCCATATGCGAGAGTTGGCAACAATTTGGCTTTCATAACTGATCCCATGGGTTTCAGATCATGGCCTCAAATGGATCTGGCCAGTGACGAGAAGCCATAATTAATGGCCTGTGCTTTCGCCCTTAATGCCTTCTTCTGGGAGACAAAGGAGCCCTTTGCGTCTATTTTCTCTCCTAGGTATACGTAGAGTTTAACGACACCAATTCTGTTTCCCTTAATAAGCCATTTTTTATTTGTCTTAGAAGGACAATTACATACCATCACACTTGTTTTCAAAAGATTTATTTCCAGGCCATTCTTTTCAGTGTAAACTCCAAGAGAATTAAGCAGCCTTTGAAGGCCTATTCGAGTGTTGCTAAACAGTACCAGGCCATCAGCATAGAGGATATGCGACATTTGTTGTCCTCCAACGCTGGGTACATGAGCCTTCTACAAGGCAGCATGCATGGTATTTAAAAGTGGATTGGTAGAAAATTAATATCACTATTTCCCTATAGTGACAAGGTGCAGAAAACTAGCTATTTTCACAGTGGCAGGCCTAGCTGTCCTATGTAGAAAACCAGAGTGCAGATGAAAACACTAAGGCTCAGATTTAGAAAGGTTTTATGTTGAGTTTGGGTTACTTTTTTAAAGGAGATCCGATGCCATATTTTTGGGGGGATTTAAAAGCCAACGCAAATTGGTATCGTACTCTGCTTCAAGGGGACGTTCTATGGGTGGTACATGGGCGTTCTGGTGCTACGACTGTGCGTGTGTTCTGCACAGGACAGCACACATGCAAAGTAGGAAATGTTTTAAATTTAGTCCAAGCCTTGTATTTTGTACTGGAATGGTACCCTTCCAGTACAAAACCTTTGGTAGACCCACTATGGGCGCAAAGTTGTATGCATGGCGCTCAGAGGTAAAAATTCTGTGCCGGCACTAGGGAGAGATTAAGAGAGCGCAATATCTCTGTTGATATGGCGCTTTCATCCTCTCACCCTGTCATGCAATGCAGCGCAGCACAGCAACTTTGGGTGCTGGGCTGCATTGTATGACAGGTACCTAACTCTAGCCCTAATATTGCTAACTAGGGAAAGGGGCCTGCTAGAAAAATATTGAAACCACTAGTTTTAATAGGTATTATGATTCCAATTTACTGATAAAGTCAAACATTTAATAAATATTAAGAAAAAGTAATGTTTTAAAATGTTCCCTTTATCTGTCTGAGCTTTAAAGGGTAATTCGCATTTGCCTCTGGCCACTCCCAGCCTGTGCTTAGCCTTGAATGAGGTGTGAATGAGATGTGAATGTCCTCCCACAAGCTACACAATAGGTTTACCTAAATGGGCAAGGATGAGTTCTGAGCTCTGCAGAATCTTCAGGGTGAGGGCTGTGGGCATCCAGTGGGCATCCTGTGGACACCACAGTGTCAAATCTTGTCTGACAGGTCTGTTCTAGCCACATGTGGTGCACTTGAACGGAAGAAAATAGGATGCCAGTACAATTCTTGTGTTTCCCCTGTTGTGGGTACAGAGCCTGCTTCAAACTTGGTTTAAATGTTACATGTGGAAGGACACTTGTGATTACCATAGAGCACTCCACCACACACCCACAACCCTCTGACCACACGTTAAGTGTGGCTGAAGACTTTTGTCATATTGAAAACTCCCTAGTACATGGCATTTTGGGCTTATATGCAGTAAGGGAAACAGAAACTACAGAATAAGTGGGGTACTTTTACCCCATTGATTAGGGAGTGCCTGGGGTCATCCCTTTCACTTGCTAATGCCAGGCATAAGTTTGGCACCCCAAGCAAATCCATCAGAACACTTTCTGGGCCTGCAGAAGAGCAGAAGAGAAGAAGAGAACTAGACTGCTGTCTATGCCCTGGGATGAGCCTTGAAGGCTCCCTCTTGTACCCAGGATAAAGAAGTAGGTTCCAAGGGTCAGTTGGATGATCTCCTGGATAGGTCCAGGCCACAACAAGCTTCAAGTGGCTTTTTACTCAAAGTGCCCAGCTGAACAGTGTGAACTGGACTAGGGCTTGACTGCTGTTGGCCTGAATCTGATACCCTGAGAGTCTCTAAATGCCCTGTTCTTGGTCCTGGAGGGTCTTTAATATGTACTCCTGTAGTTTTTTGGATCTTAGAAGAAATGTCAAAGTTTTTCTTCAGAAAATTGACAAAGTCCCTTTCTATATTGGGACACAGAAACGTTTACTGACTTTTGACATCAAGACTTTTACTGGGACCAATCTGCTTGTTGTGTCCAACCAAAGCTCATTGTGGTCAGCTTTAAATCGTGCCTAGGTCAGAGTCTACTCTGACCATTAACTATCATTGGTGCTTTGCACTATTTCCACTTAAAACATTAAAAAATCATATCTCTGGTTCCTCTTATTGTATATTTGTTATTTTTATGTTGTTTTGTTTATTACATTTTACTCTATTGCTCTGGGATTTTATTGCTTGGTGTTTTGACTTTATTGCTGTCTTAATACTACATACATTCTTTACACATTAAACCAAATAAAGTCTGTCACTCTGTGCCATATCTACCAGGGGGTGAGCTCAGGTTAATTTAGTGACTTTAAGGGTTCTTCTTGACATGTTTGCAATTATATCTTGAGGCGAACAGTCGCCCACCCAAAATAATAATCTAGTTTCTTACAGCATTCTTTAAGTTAATTAAGAATACCTACTTTTTCTCTTTAAAACACTGTGGGGCATATTCACAAGGACTTATCTCCGATTTATCGCCACCTTAACTCATCAAAAGTTGAGATAGATTTAACACCCCATGTAGGAAGGTGGAATCTGACTATATGGTTGCCCCCACTTTTTTCCTGGTGTTTTGCTGGTTTATGACTTAGTTGGACTGGGATCCTGCTATTCAGGGCCCCAGTCTATCTGCTTCCTCTATAAAATGGTTTCCATGTGCCTTAGGCACATCTCTGATTGGAATCTGGAGTGCCCTTATAAGTCCCTAGTATATGGTATACTATGTACCCAGGGCATAGGTACCTCAGAGGCCTGACAGGGGCTGCAGCATGTATTGTGCCACCCCTGGAAGGCCATCCAAACTGACACCACAGGTCTGATACTGCAGCCTGGGTAAGGTGGTGCATGCACCCCTTACTGTGATATAGGCTACCTATATCACTACATACATACACACATATAAACCTATAAGTCACTCCTATGGCAGGCCTTATCAATCCTGAAGGCAGAGTGCGTGGTTCCTATGTGAGAGGGTGCCCCTGCATGAGCTGGGCCCCTCTGCAGCGTTCGGAGACCCTTCTCTGATGCTGTTTGTAGTGCAGCCTGACCATATACTCTTAAGCGCATTATAACCTCGCGTTAAATGCTAACTTTGGGATGGCTGCACGGAAACCTGTCATGTTTGGTGTCAAACATCTTGGAATACTACCCCCCGCCAGTTCTGGCAGCGGGGGTAGCAGTCCACCCTTCTAGAGGGAAAGACATGTACACACCGGTATACCCAATACTGACTTTCCAGAGCCCTGGCATCACAAAATGGATGCCGCTGCCACAGACACGAGTCTGGCCTCCTGCTGCTGACCGAAACTCCGGCAGGGGAGGCCTGGACAATAGGTTTCCTGTCCCAGGGAGGTGTGACCACCTCCCCAGACAGGATAGTGTGTATTGGGGCTGGGCGGGAGCACTCTCTGGTGCTTTGAAGTCCTGCACTGGGGGCACACTTGGTGTCCCTGTGCATACCCAGTGCAAACCGGCTCAGGGGCTTCCAGCCCCTGCTCTGGCGCGAAACTGGACAAAGGGAAAGGGGTGTAACCACCCCTCTGCCCTGGCCCTCCCATAGGTGGGGCCACAGAGTATGTCCAACCCCCTACCTTAGTATAAGTAGGGGGACCCAGTCCTTAGGACTTTAGATTTACCTGGACGAAACTCTGATACAGAATCCTGGACCTTCGACGCTCTACTTTAAGATTAGAGGACTGAAGAATCTCCCTTGGGGTCAAGGAGTGACTCCCCTGCTTGTCAGGCACCAAAGAAGCAATTGTCCGGTCTGCATCGCTGAAGCTCCCGTCGGACGCCGAAGTCTTTGCATCACCAGAGGTGGATTTCCAGACTTCCCCGAGGCTGCCCTGAGTTCCCAGCAAAGCTGAGGCTCGTAGCTGTCGTGGGTAATGTGGAACCGTGACCCCTGGACACCGAACGCATTTGCAAGTGCATCCTCTTCTGGGTATTCCACGAAGTCGTGCTTTGGGCTTCGAGTAGCCCCAGCCTCCAGCACCAACTGCACCGAAGATCACTGGCCTCCACTCCACGAGTGTCCTGTGAGCCAGCTCCACGTGCACCATCTTGAGGCTCCTTTGCGGTCGCTAGTCCATTGGCTAGTAGGCCCTCCCGAAGGCCAATCTTTTACTGCTTGGGCTCCCTGGTTGCTCCAGGTGTGCCCTGACTTATCCTTGCTGGGTGAGTCCTCCACACCTTGCTGGTCTGCAACATCGTCCTTCTTTGATTTCCACAAGACTTGCCGTTGCCAAGGCTTGTTGGGTCCAATCCGGTCGCCGACACCCCTGCAATCGACAAACGTTGTGGAACAGCTTGAATCCAGCTCCTGGTTGTTGTCGACGCCTTTTGGACCTCGTGGCTGAAGAGTCAAGACGACCGTCAACCTACCTGAAGCACTCGACATCGGTGGGCATCTGCTCATCGCCTTCCTGGTCACTGGCTAGTGACCCAGACTCTGTCCCCTCTGCTTTCAGGTTCTTCAGATCTTCGATCCACCTTTGGATCCACCCGAACACTTTCGACTTGGCCGCCAGCAGCACTTTGCAGCAGATCGCCATTGAAAGCGACGACGAAACCCGACCCCGAAAGACACCTATGCACCCGGCTTCCCTGGGTGAGGTAACTCGAGTACTCCGGTGCTCCCATGGGTATTGACACTAGAACAGCCTAGTTCTCAAAGGGTTTGCTCCAAGTCCTCCTCTAAGTGTCCCTTTTCTTTTAAATTCTAATCGCGACTTTCCCCATAGAAGTTAACGGTGGTTCGCGGTTGTGTTCATACACTGCACGCGTCCCCCGTGGGTCCCCTGTGTCACTGCCTTGGGTGGTTCCTTGTGGTCCAAGCACTTCTACAGGCTCTAGGCCTTGTGTCTAGCTCAGTCGTGGTTCTTATACCACTTTATTGGTATATGGTTTGAGTACGCCCCTGGGGCTCAAACGTGTATTTGTGCTATTACTGTAGATAACTAACTCGTAACGTATGTACTTCGAACTCTAGCCTCATAAAGAGACTAGAGGGGTGTGTTTAGTAATAAATACATATATTTTGAATATATACCTGGTGTGGTCCTCTTTCATTTGGTCACTCAAGAGATTATAGACTGGTAAAACAAGCTGCTTTACATTCCTTCAAGACTTAGCCTGAAGGCTGCTCTCCATAGCTACCACTAGGATAGCTTTCAATAAAGGTTGTCTTTAACATATCTCCAATAAGGGGTTGTTTGGACTGGTGCAAGGTGCCCACTATAATTAGTGGACAGCATATGCCAGGCCAACTTCTCACATTGGTGTGCAGCATGTGGGATTCCAGCTTGCTATTGTTTTACCAGATAATCTCAATTGAATTGATCAACTGAAAACCACTAAGGGTACCTAAGGTACATATAAATCAAGCTTAGTAATACAGTAAGTTCTACTGAACTTAGAGTTGTGTGTTAAGGGACAGCACACCCTTTCTACAACTCAAGAGAGTTTAGTAGGCCACACTAGAGTAGGTAGTGCATACACCACACCTCACTAGTGATGTCTTCAAAGCCAGGACCCAGTGAGTCCTTGCCAGAAGCCAGTGGGCTTCTTCCCTCCAAGTATGATAAACTCCCATTCTTGGAATTGAGAGCCTTATGCACTACTAGGAAGTTGAAGACAGGCAAAAGTGCCAGCACCCAACACCTCAGGGAGGTGTTACTAGCTGATGATCTCAGCAGGCCCCTAGGGTCTGAAGGGGTAGGCAAAGAGGGTGGGGCAGAAGATGAGGAAGGGGCCAGGGGTGAAGAAACCCAAGCCCCCCCCTCTGAAACTGGCCAGGAAGGTGAAAATGACCTTGTCCTGGAAATCCCTATTCCTCCTGTGGAGGAGGAGGAGGAGGATCAGAATGACCTCCCCTTTGTCTCCCCAGGAAGAATACTGAGTGTGCCCAGAAGGTCTAGATCTCCTTCTCAGGAGTCTAACCACTCTGACACCTCAATAGGGTCCTCTGTCTCTTCTCATAGGAGAGAGTCCTCTCACGACAGGAGGAAGAGACTGATTCAGTATGAGCAAGCCCAGCTTGAACTCAGAAAACAGCAGTTGGCTATAGACAGGGAGTCCCTAGATCTCTATAGAGAGAGAAAAAAGTTGGGACTAGAGTCCCATGGTGGCAGCAATTTCCCCAAAGATAGGGAAAGGTCTTATGACCATAGAAACCTGAGCAAGATTGTCCCTCCCTACCAGAGTGGGGATGACATCCACAAATGGATCACTGCTCTAGAGAGGGCCTGTAAAATACAGAAGGTCCCTCAGGAGCAGTGGGCAGCAATCTTGTGGCTCTCCTTTGCAGACAAAGGTAGAGATAAGCTCCTCACTGTAAGAGAAGAGGATGCTGACAATTACAAAGTCTTGAAGAGTGCTCTGATAGATGGGTTTGGCCTAACCACTGAACAGTATAGGTTGAAGTTCAGAGACACCCAAAAGGCTCAGACTCAAGACTGGGTTGACTTTGTAGATTGTGCTACTAAGGCTCTGGAAGGTTGGATACATGGCAACAAGGTGCATGACTTTTTAGGATTGTACAATTTGATTATGAGGGAGCAGATCCTTAATAATTGTCAAAACCAGCTTTTACACCAGTACCTGGTGGACTCTGATCTGACCTCTCCCCAAGAATTGGGAAAGAAGGCAGACAAACGGGTCAGAACCAGAGTAAAGACTAAGAATCAGGGTGGTGACCAGAAGAAAGATTCTACCAAGTCCCAAGAGAAAGGTGGGGATAAATCTAAGGATAAATCCACTACAGGGCCCCAAAAGTCCTCTTCTGGGGGTGGGTCCCAAACTCCTTCCTCTCCTGAAAAGAAACCATATTGCCATGTCTGTAAAAAGCCTGGACACTGGAAAACTGATCCCAGTTGCCCCAGGATTGGCAATAAAGAAAATGTTCCTCCAACAACTACTACCACCCCTCCTGGTACTACCAGTAGTAATCCTCCAGTTGGGAGTAGTGTACCCAAAAAGTTAGGGGCTTTTGCAAGAGGAACAGAGGTGGGCCCTAGTTTAGACAGGACCCCCTCAACAGACTCCTCTGACTCTGATGGTGGTGTAGGATTTGCCACCTTTACCATGGGTCCCAATGCATTGGGCAGGTACAGACTGGAGCCAATAATTAATGGTCAGAAAGCTGTGGCATTTAGGGACACAGGAGCTAGTGTCACCATGGTGGCAGGGAACCTAGTCCCCCTCACCAGCTTTTACCTGAGTTTAAATACCAGGTGACCAACATTGATGGTGTCAGAACAGATCACCCCATGGCCATAGTCAATCTCAGCTGGGAAGGGGTCACAGGCCCAAAAGAGTGGCAGTGTGCCCAACCTTGCCTGTAGATTGCCTGATGGGCAATGATCTGGAAATTTCAGCCTGGGCTGAAGTTGAACACCAAACCCATCTGAGAATGCTGGGCGTCCCTGTAAAAGTTAGTGGGGCTGTGATGGCCACAGCCCCAGCCCAGGGAAATTTTGGAGATGTGGAGCCTGGTAGAATGGCCCACTCTTCCCCAAAAGAGAGCACAAGGGTTGAAGAAAAGTCTTCTTCCCTCCAAACAGTAGGTAAGGGCCAGCCTCCTCAGGGAACTGACCCTACCCCTAGTGAAGGAACTGCCCCAGAGGTAGTCAGGCCTGGCCTGGCCACACCCCTGATGGCAGAGGACCCTTCCAAGGTGGTACCCAGTCTGGAGCAGGTAACCTGCCCCTCTCTACCCTGCCTCAGTCAGCCCAGGGCTGCAGAGGTCAGGGAGGTCAGTGGACCCCCCCCAGGGCCCCCTGTCCAGAGGAACCCCCCATCAGCGGATTAGGGGCACCCAGGCTAGTAGCCCTAGCCAGGTGAAAATTCCTCAACACACTGAGGGATCCCCCATACCTTTGTGTAGGGACCTCCCCCAGAAGGACTCTGTTAGGCAAGGGCAAACCTGGGACCAAAAGGTTCCAAACCTGCCATGTCCCTCCAGTGGTCCATCCAAAGGGACCCAACCCCCAGCTGTAGGCAGCCAAAGGTTGACCCTTAGAGCACAGTGCAACTCAGTCATGGAAAGACAGGCATACATGGTGACCAGTGATCTGAGGAAGCTGAGACCAACCTTCCTAGGGCCTCACTTCCCTACTCAGACACCTCACCAGCCTTGTACTTTACCAAAGCACACCACAGGTAGTAATTCCCCATGGTGGAGACCCTCTCATACCCTTAGGGTGAGGGATTGCTTAGTGGACCATAAGATAGGGGGCAACCATGCTAGTGCAGGTGCTTCCTTATATGGCCACTTAATCAATAAAGGCTCAACTGGCCAAGGTTAGCCTTATCTCCTTTCGTTTGGGGCGGGGTTATGGAGGAAGGTGGAATCTGACTATATGGTTGCCCCCACTTTTTTCCTGGTGTTTTGCTGGTTTATGACTTAGTTGGACCGGGATCCTGCTATTCAGGGCCCCAGTCTATCTGCTTCCTCTATAAAATGGTTTCCATGTGCCTTAGGCACATCTCTGATTGGAATCTGGAGTGCCCTTATAAGTCCCTAGTATATGGTATACTATGTACCTAGGGCATAGGTACCTCAGAGGCCTGACAGGGGCTGCAGCATGTATTGTGCCACCCCTGGAAGGCCATCCAAACTGACACCACAGGTCTGCTACTGCAGCCTGGGTAAGGTGGTGCATGCACCCCTTACTGTGATATAGGCTACCTATATCACTACATACATACACACATATAAACCTATAAGTCACTCCTATGGCAGGCCTTATCAATCCTGAAGGCAGAGTGCGTGGTTCCTATGTGAGAGGGTGCCCCTGCATGAGCTGGGCCCCTCTGCAGCGTTCGGAGACCCTTCTCTGATGCTGTTTGTAGTGCAGCCTGACCATATACTCTTAAGCGCATTATAACCTCGCGTTAAATGCTAACTTTGGGATGGCTGCACGGAAACATGTCATGTTTGGTGTCAAACATCTTGGAATACTACCCCCCTGCCAGTTCTGGCAGCGGGGGTAGCATTCCACCCTTCTAGAGGGAAATACATCTACACACCGGTATACCCTGAACTGACTTTCCAGAGCCCTGGCATCACAAAATGGATGCCGCTGCCACAGACACGAGTCTGGCCTCCTGCTGCTGACCGAAACTCCGGCAGGGGAGGCCTGGACAATAGGTTTCCTGTCCCAGGGAGGTGTGACCACCTCCCCAGACAGGATAGTGTGTATTGGGGCTGGGCGGGAGCACTCTCTGGTGCTTTGAAGTCCTGCACTGGGGGCACACTTGGTGTCCCTGTGCATACCCCAGTTCAAACCGGCTCAGGGGCTTCCAGCCCCTGCTCTGGCACGAAGCTGGACAAAGGGAAAGGGGTGTAACCACCCCTCTGCCCTGGCCCTCCCATAGGTGGGGCCACAGAGTATGTCCAACCCCCTACCTTAGTATAAGTAGGGGGACCCAGTCCTTAGGACTTTAGATTTACCTGGACGAAACTCTGATACAGAATCCTGGACCTTCAACGCTCTACTTTAAGATTAGAGGACTGAAGAATCTCCCTTGGGGTCAAGGAGTGACTCCCCTGCTTGGCAGGCACCAAAGAAGCAATTGTCCGGTCTGCATCGCTGAAGCTCCCGTCGGACGCCAAAGTCTTTGCATCACCAGAGGTGGATTTCCAGACTTCCCCGAGGCTGCCCTGAGTCCCCAGCAAAGCTGAAGCCTGTAGCTGTCGTGGGTAACGTGGAACCAAGACCCCTGGACACCGAATGCATTTGCAAGTGCATCCTCTTCTGGGTCTTCCATGAAGTCGTGCTTTGGGCTCCGAGTAGCCCCAGCCTCCAGCACCAACTGCCCCGAAGATCACTGGCCTCCACTCCACGAGTGTCCTGTGAGCCAGCTCCACGTGCACCGTCTTGAGGCTCCTTCGCGGTCGCTAGTCCGTTGGCTAGTAGGCCCTCCCGAAGGCCAATCTTTTTCTGCTTGGGCTCTCTGGTTGCTCCAGGTGTGCCCTGACTCATCCTTGCTGGGTGAGTCCCCCAGACCTTGCTGGTCTGCAACATCGTCCTTCTTCGATTTCCACAAGACTTGCCGTTGCCAAGGCTTGTTGCGTCTAATCCGGTCGTCAATACCCCTGCAATCGACAGACGTTGTGGCACAGCTCGAATCCAGCTCCTGGTTGTCGTCGACGCCTCCTGGACCTCGTAGCTGAAGAGTCAAGACGACCGTCAACCTACCTGAAGCACTCGACATCGGTGGGCATCTGCTCATCGCCTTCCTGGTCACTGGCTAGTGACCCAGACTCTGTCCCCTCTGCTTTCAGGTTCTTCAGATCTTCGATCCACCTTTGGATCCACCCGAACACTTTCGACTTGGCCGCCAGCAGCACTTTGCAGCAGATCGCCATTGAAAGCGACGACGAAACCCGACCCCGAAAGACACCTATGCACCCGGCTTCCCTGGGTGAGGTAACTCGAGTACTCTGGTGCTCCCGTGGGTATTGACACTAGAACAGCCTAGTTCTCAAAGGGTTTGCTCCAAGTCCTCCTCTAAGTGTCCCTTTTCTTTTAAATTCTAATCGCGACTTTCCCCATAGAAGTTAACGGTGGTTCGCGGTTGTGTTCATACACTGCACGCGTCCCCCGTGGGTCCCCTGTGTCACTGCCTTGGGTGGTTCCTTGTGGTCCAAGCACTTCTACAGGCTCTAGGCCTTGTGTCTAGCTCAGTCATGGTTCTTATACCACTTTATTGGTATATGGTTTGGTAGGCCCCTGGGGCTCAAACGTGTATTTGTGCTATTACTGTAGATAACTAACTCGTAACGTATGTACTTCGAACTCTAGCCTCATAAAGAGACTAGAGGGGTGTGTTTAGTAATAAATACATATATTTTGAATATATACCTGGTGTGGTCCTCTTTCATTTGGTCACTCAAGAGATTATAGACTGGTAAAACAAGCTGCTTTACATTCCTTCAAGACTTAGCCTGAAGGCTGCTCTCCATAGCTACCACTAGGATAGCTTTCAATAAAGGTTGTCTTTAACCTATCTCCAATAAGGGGTTGTTTGGACTGGTGCAAGGTGCCCACTATAATTAGTGGACAGCATATGCCAGGCCAACTTCTCACACCCCATTCACAAGCGGGTGCAAACTGCAGACATCGCCAGTATTCCCGAGATAACTGCCCCTAAATTTATCCCCACAGTGGACACCACCAACTAACCCTAATGAGATGCAGAGTAGGCGTTCCCGTGCAAAAACATACGAAAAAACCACAACACCACTTTCACAACGAAGTGCCAGATCCGCGATGCGAACCAGAAACAGGCGATAAGCCGCAGTAGCACCAGGGATTTAACACCTGCCTTTTGCTGGTGCTAACCAGGACGACTACCCGCAGCATGAAAGGGAGCCTAGCCAAGAGCCACACCTGAAGACCCACAAATGCCATGGAGACAATCATCATGCAGCTCCGAAACCCATGAGGGTCACAACACCCACCTTCACAACCCCCAGGCCCGCCACCACCCCCAGGACCCGTCCCGCCCCCCCCCGGGAACACCACAGAGGCAGCATACACAAAGACAGCGGACCCACCTGAAACGCACCTGCCGCCCAGACCCAATGCCAGAGGAGGACATTGCCCACTACAGGTCCAAAAGGACAACAAACCCCTGCATGCTGACCCACATACCCCACCTGCTGACGGTACCAACCCAGCGGACAACCAACATCCCTCCGCAGACAAAGCTGCCGGCTGCGCAGCACAAGTCCGCCTCTGGTACCATCCAACCCACAACTGCCAGAGTCGGAGGAGTCACACAGCCTGCCCCATACAAGGGCATCACACCTGTCCTGGATGCCAACATCAGCCTGGTACCCCAGCCCCTCCACTTCACCCACACTTTGCAGGAGCAGCTGGAGGCCAAGCAAGGCCCCTATGCCATAGCTGGATTCTCTCATGTGTCAGGGCCAACTGCACACATGTACCCCTCGTGCCCCCTGCTGACACTGCATACAACTACCACAACTGAAAGCACACGCATCCCATGAATGTGCAGGCAATAGTGGACCGCCCGGGACCCCTCAACAATGTTGTGGCCAACTCCCCAGTCAGAGTGCCTGATTCACACATCTCCCGACAGTCCATCATCACCCAGCGCACCCAGCATGGCACCCAAGGCAATGCAGTGCTCGTTGGTAAGTACCAAATGAACACACCACACACCTCCAGCCCACAGTCATGCAACTCACGACACTGGCAATGGGCACGCAGCACAACTACACTCAACATGCCACACAACATGCCAACCTACCAGACACGACAACACGACTCCATTAGGAACTTGGCCTTGCCATGCCCACAACCCAGCCACGGCATGGCACCACAGACACACAATAGCAGGATGTGAGGAGAGGCATGGAGCAGGCATGTGCGAGAGCGGCAAGTGACTAAGAAATGTGAACCTACCCAATGCCAGATGTGGCGTGGAGATGCCGGACAGACCACAGCGTGCAAATCACGGAAATGGCCATGTGGAGATCAACTGCTGGTGCATGGAGTGTAGTGGCCAGTGGACGCTACCATGTCCCCACAGGCTGTGGGGCAGAACGCGGAAATGTCGCACGTTACGTCCCCCCCTGCATGCGCGGGCGGAGTGGGTTGACCCTGCGTACGGCAGGCCTGCGTAGGGGTGTGAATAAAAAGCCTGTCGCACTGGGCGTGGTTCTCTTCCGGAATGGACAACGCGTCTGCCAGGGCGGCGCCTCTCAGCCCGCCACGAGTCCGGCGGCGAGCGCGGCAGGGCCTGCATCCCTGTGCGCTTGCTGCACCCAGGGCCGCTGGGCCCCCGACCCATCATGCCTGCACCAGCGCACCAACGAGGCTCCGCTCACCTGCCGACACCGGCGTGTGTCAAAGAGGGCCCACCACGTGCCGGTGCAAGCTCCAGGCCCCAGGCCCGTGACCTTTGCAGCCTCCTCAGCACGTCCCTGGCCTCCACGGCACGGGCCCACAGTACTCCTTTTACATTCACACACTCCACCGGCGTCCTCCTCGGCCCAGTGGGTCCCACATGTGGAATTGTGTCCTGAGTCATGAATGGCAGTGACCCCAAGTCCGTGGCAGCGGCCACAGCACCAGACTCTCTTCGATCAGTGAGGCATAATTCCATATCGCAGGCCGACGACACGTGGTGCCACTAACCCTGTTCAACGCAAGCCGGCGACACGTGGATGAGAGCACAGGCCTACACAGCGGTCCAGTGGGTCCCACAAGTGGAACTGTGTCCTGAGTCATGAATGGCAGTGACCAGTTGTCTACTGCAGGGGTGAAATCACTAAACTCCCTGCTATCCGTGAAGCAAAACGAATGCATCACAAGCACACGACACGTGTCTGTGGGCCCGTGCTGACCGCTGCCCCTGGCCTACACTGTGGTCCAGTAGGCCCCACATCCAGCACCCAGACGTGATTCATGAATGGCAGAGTCCATACCAGTGAACGCACGGAGAGGAGTAAGAGGAAGATGTGGTTCAGTCCGGATGAAAGCCGGATCCTTGTTACGGAGGTGACCGAACACTAGCAACAACTGACCTGGTGCCACTAACCCTGTGCAACGCAAGTCCGCGTCCCGTGTTGCCACTGAATCTGAACTATGCAGGCCAGTGGGACCATCCAACCTAACCTGGCGACACTCGTTGAATGGCCCCTGCTGGCCGCTGCCTCAGGCCTACACTGCGGTCCAGTAGGCCACACATGTGGAACTGTGTCCTGGGTAAGATATGGAGGAGTCCACACCATTGGACACGCCTCATCGCAGGCGGCATCCCCTATCAGCACAGGTGCCACTAACTCTGTGCGCAATGACTCATCGGCACTCTCTGTTTGAACTTTGGGGTCATCTGAGTCCATGGCCTGGGACGGACTTGGTGTCCGACATGTGTTTGCTCCACTCATCTCCACCATGGTGACTGTTTCTGCATGGTTCTGCCCTCGGCATCATGCCCTGGGGGTACACCTTCCACTGTCCACCGAGACACTCTGCGACAACCCCCTAGTCATCTCCGGGAACCTGCTCTGCCCTCGTGACCCTGCCCCAGTGCACCGCAAGTCAGCGGCCCGTGGCGGTAGGCCGTGCAGTACGCTGTGCATCCGGGGCCACTAACTCTGTGCAGCTCAGGTCATGGGTCCTTTACGGTTGAATGGTTGTGTCCTTTACAATGTACACTGTTGTTGATTTCTGACTGCATCAGGCAGCCCTTGCTGGCTTGTGTGCACACACCCCACACACATCCAACACAGGTGTCACTCGATATGTGTGCCTGCTAATAAATGTGGCCAGGCGCACGTGCTCATAGCCATTCACACCATCTGAGCAAGTGTGTCTGTGTGGTCATTGTGTCAGCATGATGGGCACGGCACTGCATCATCACAGTGTGCTATCCTCAGCGGACGATACCATGTCACCTCAGCGTTGCCAGTGACCTTGGACATGTAGCTTCGTCCGGCCCCCCCTGCATGCACAAGCGGCGTGTGCTGGTCCGGCGTACGTCAGTTCAGCGCAGGAGTGTGCTGCATCGGCAGGGGGAGCAGGGCGTGGCTCGGACCTGGCCTTGGGCAGGATGTGCGGTAAGTGTGTCTCTGTGTTGGGGTGTTGTCGCCACCAGGGCCACAGTAGACGATATTGCAATGTAGCATGCACCAGGAGGGCGGACTCGCACGGATGGGGAAGTGTAGGTGCGCAAGACCGCTCGGGGTCTTGGCACATGCATGCCAAGTATTATGTGTATCGGTCCTGCGGCTGCATGAGTCAGTTGCCTAGCCTCATTCGCTGCGTGATCACAGCCAGCCATAGACTGTACACTTGTGTCCGCCCTGTCCCGACCATTGGCCTACACTCACTTGGCTGCACACCTTCAAAGGCCAGCATCACGTTGTTGGTGGCATGCCGCTGGACATGCGCAGACAGGCATCTCAATGGTGTGCCGTAGGAGGGCACGTGATACAACCACGCAGGGCACACAAATGTGGGGGCTCGTGGGAGGGTGGAGCAGCTGTGAGGCAACGTAACACACAGTGGGGCCGCACATGTGCCACGTGCTGGGCATATCATCCATGATTCCCAGGGTCGCAGACATCCCACCACACCCACGGCCGGCCTCTGTGCCTCTCCTGGATGCATGCAGATGGTGTAGTTACTGTAGGGATGAATGGTCCTTTGTCTGCACTATCTGGGGGTAGCATATCTGCAGCTCCTGGATGTGACTTGCATGTGCCCAGCACCCCCTGACAGATAGGATAGCATTTCCAGGTGACTCCCACACTACGCACTGCCAGATGTGAGGCCAACGTGTACACATCCCACACGCAGAAGTCCTTGATCGTAGTTTGCGTGCGTGAAATGGCATTCACTCGTACTCCCACCACAACCCAGGCCTGCGCCAGTTGCACACAGACACTGCTCATTGTTCCGAGCTGTGGCGTTTCATCCACAGGACTGGCGCAGGTCCTCACAGTGCCGCTTCAAGCAGAGCCACTGACGTAATGGCAGACCATCCCGGACACATGCTCTACTCCAGCCACGTGGACCTGTACTGTGCACGTCTGCTGCATGTACTGGGGGCACTGCCATTGGCAGTGCTGTGGATCAGTTACAGGCTGAGCTTCCGCCTTGCCAACGTCACCTGCGTTCAGCCTGTGTTGCACTGTCGCTCGTGCATATTCGAGTGGTCCATGGATGCCTGCCTCTCCAACGTGACTGTAGCTGACCTGGATTTCGACGTGTGTGTGCGCCCCCTGTTAGACCATGACCAGGAGTGTCACCGTGATGCCCGTTAATGCATGCCTGGATGTTTGGCATGCATGCTGGGGACTGGACCTGGGAGATTGCAGGAGTCGTCGTGTGCAGTGACCACATAGAGCCGCTCCCTGATTGGGCTTTCATGCATATTGGGGCCAGGGGTTGGAGACATGTCAGATGTGGTGGACAACGATCTCGCATTGGAAATGTTGGCCTACGCTGCTGCACTCGCGTTCATGGACGAGTGACAAGATAACTGCAGCCAGGACTGCATGTGACCCATTGCACGTGTCCCGACGCCTGGTTGCATGTTGGGGATCTGGTCACTTGTCCGTGGGAGACAGTGGACATGGCTGCATTGGCCTGGACTCCTGACCCATGCGCTGACAACATAGGCGGGTTGGCAATGACTTGTGTTGGTGATGGACTCCCCCGGGGTTGACATGGGCACTTTCCAACATTCCTCATTCAGACATGCTGCTGCATTGGTCTGCATGTCGTGGCACTTCCCTTGGCCGTACTGACGCGCAATTGTTGATAAAGTTTCCGCACGTTCACTTGTCTCCAACTGTGTTGAGTGTTTATTTGTGTGCCAATGTGTGTGTCATGGCCTATCTGGGTCCCTGCCTTACATGCATTGCTGCCCCATCAGGGCTGTGGGTTGGTACTTGTGCATTATCATGTCCCTGTTTCGTGCTTTGCCTGATGCATATGG
Organism: Calotriton arnoldi; assembly: GCA_963921515.1. NCBI lineage: Eukaryota > Metazoa > Chordata > Amphibia > Caudata > Salamandridae > Calotriton > Calotriton arnoldi. The sequence continues at coordinate 232,329 of CAWUFW010013423.1, forward strand.
CCATTTCCCGGCCACAAGCGGGTGCACTTGTGTCCTGTGTTGGGTTGTGCATATGTTGGTGTTTGTACCACATTGTGTTGGATGTTGGGGTGCTCTGCTTCCTATGTGTGTGTGCTGCATTGTGTGTGGGATGTCCCTTCGGCTCTGATTTGGCTCACCCTTCTCCCTTTCAGGCAGTGTGGTTTTCACTTCTGTGCTTGTTCAGTGGTGTGATATTGCCGAGTTGTGTGACTTGTGCTCTTGGTTGGTGTTGTTCCTCTTGGGCATGGTTTGTCTGCAGTTGTGCTGTGCTTACTTGTGCATGTGTGCCATTGTGCCCATCTCCCCCGTCCCCCAGTCCCTGGTCGTTCCTCTCCCTGTTGCTGTTGTGTCTGTTGATTTTGTGCAGTTTCCGGTCCCCGACTCCTGCCACCATCTCCAGACTGATGTGGTGGCCACCATTTCCTCCATGTCATCCAGCTCCTGGTGTGGCGCTGGACTCCCACCTCCGGTGTGCATTGCTGCCTTGTGGTTGTTGGCGTGTTTGTGCTTGTTTGTGCATTTCGCATTATTCCAGCTGTTCTGGTTTTCTGCCATTGTCCTCCTCCGCTGTCCGGCTGCATTCACCTTGTCCACGATGGCCTGCCATGTCTAATGTTTTGTTGCCAATGGTGCTTGTGGGGTTGTGTGCTAGCTCCGACTGCCTCCGTTGTGCTTGGCTGTTTTCTGTTTGGTTTGTCTTTCTTTTCCCTGCTTTTGTTGTGCTTATTCCCGCATGCCGTATATGTGTTGCGGGCCTTGCGCTGCTTATCGCTGCTTTCTTCCTCGCAAATGGGCTTGTCGCATGTTTTTTGATGTTGGGGTTTGTGTTTTTATCTCCGTCGAGGTGGTTCTATCACGGACATTGGCCGCGGTTTTGGGAAACTATTGCATGGAACCGCCGTGTTGTGAATTCCACGTTAACACGGGGTTGTTTTCCCGCAATAGGCTGCGATGTGTAAAGTTGCATTAACATTTTTTGGAGATGTTTAGCACACGTTCTTGTGAATATACCCCTGTGTTTTATACTGCATTCAATATCTCTTCTAATTTCAGTTTATCTTGGAATATTGATTTCCCTGTTTGCCAAGGTAACTGAAAGGGTTGCACCTCCACTGAAATATCTATGTGACTTCAACTTTACAACCGAGCAGGATAACATGAGTCCCATGAAGTTGGGTAATACCACCATCTGTTATACACAGTGCTCTCAAAGCATAAAGCATCGGCAGCAGGTACTACAAATAATTCAGCTTATATTCCAAGCTCGGTGTGGCAGAACTGAAATTATGAGGAAAGATTGATGCTGCATGTTATAGTAAACCAAAAGTAAATTGAAGCCTCTGACTACAATAAAAAAATATTGATGAAAAACCAAAAAGAACATGTTAGGATATTGCTTATTAGTTGTGGCATACATGTATCCCACTAACAGGGAAGTTAAATACTAAACAAACTTCCCATCAAAACAAAAGAGGGCCAACTAACATTCACAGCATTACATATAATAGATTTGATGTTTATAATGAATCCCTGGATGGAACGTATGCTATTACTGTTCAATGTATTAGAGTCACTTGATTTCGCAACCCAAAAATATGGGAGGGCAAGTTGGCCTTGTGAGGAACTAAACCTGATCGACGCAGACAAATCCATATGTCAGTAATAAGTGACTCATTTACTCTGCAAGATTGTCACCTAAAAATTGCATTTATATGGGATTGGAAGGGCACAGCAGCTTGTGCTTTCCTTCTGCGCAGAGTACATTGGTTTGTGGGATGTTTTTCACCAACAGATAAATTGTGAAGATTCACGCAGTCCGAATTAGTCCCACTAAACGCAACAGACGTACACAACGGACACTCAAAATAAAATCCATTATATTCTAATATTGTGGCTTCAGAACACGATAGTTATTCCACGTAAGTGCTCATGGTGCAGTGTGTAAAAGTGACGAACGTAAAAATTGTATGCTTGGATTCACTTATAAACTTAGGGGTGCCATATTAATTGTGCCACATAAAAGTCCTTCTCCAAATCTTTTCTTTCATCAGAAGGTTTTCCAAAGTCAACCCTTGAGTGTTGTCAATGTTTCGACCCTGTGTATTCAATACGCTAGTCTCATAAGGACCTGTGCCATCTGTATAACAATTCTTCCAATAATTCAGCGATCAATTCTCCGTATAGATGCTGTCATCTGTCTTTCAGATTTATGATAAAACTTCAGTAACCAATAACCTCCAGCGGTTTAATGCACAGCCCTGTGAAAAATCAGCAGCCGCCAGTCACTGGACTCTTACAGTATATCCACTTATGCAGAAGGTTACTAGTGCCAGTAGTGAGATTAATTCAGACTGACCGACTGTACACAATACATCTGTTGGTGAAAAGAACCACAGAGAACCATTGTACTCTACTATGACTGCTTATCCAGGCTCCGTGACTTGGTTATAAGGGTTAGTTCAGGTTTATACTATTCCTTCAGAGTAGAACAGAGACTCCGGAGCCAAATGATCATACATGTATTGTTACAAACGGATTTACCAAAGATAAATGCATAACATGCTTGTAAATACCCCACAAGCAGCATCTATGGGCACATTGATATTCAAATTGAAAAGTGCCTTTTTTTGTTCATTTGTTTTAAATTTTCTTCGATATCCTATTATGTTCTTTGTAAATATAGGTGATGCATGACCCCCGCTCCCATGCTTTTTATTTATTTTTTATCTTATTGATCCTAATTATTTTCAGTTTATTTCCTTGTAACTCTGCTCATCGACAGTGGGGAAGGCTGCTTGGACTTCTTTCTGGAATCAGTGTCCTTGTAGGTTGCATTTGCAGGTGCAGTACTTCCTAGGTTCCTCCTTTGTGAAGCTATTCATTTATTTATTTGGTCTGAAATCTCTTCACCACTCTTTTATTTCTTGTTAGGTTCTATTCTTGCCTGGCATCCCACCCGTTCATCCCTTTATGTCTATTTAATTAATCGATCCTGATTGTTTTCAATTATTTCTTTTGCTGAGCAAGTCAGGGTGTCTGGGCACCCATACAGGGTCATTGCTTAACCCCGCATCTTCTGAAGTCAAATTCTTACTGGCATATGTGCTGGGTATAAATCTGTCCACAGCACTAGTGTGCACAAGGCACATCAACGTCAACCAGGTTACACCAATCTGCGTACATCTGCACAAGGACAGAGTGGGCAGGAAATGCAGCATGCTGCCCAGCTAGAGAGAAGAAAGCCTTGCCTTAGCTACATCTTTACTGCCATTATGGCCTTGAAAACAGAACAAGCTTTGATATCCCATCACTCCTGGAACTGGGGGCTCAGTCATGAGAAAGTTGTGCAGTGTAGTTAGTCACCTGGCTGCGCTGCACTGCATGATAGGGAAAGGGCAGGAATGTGTTGTATTTAAGGCAATGTGACACATTCCTGTCATTTACCCTGCGCTGGCACCCTTTTGGCAGTCTAGCGCGAAGATAGGCACTCTTGCACCATGTTGAAAGGATGCTTGGGTTGCATACAGAATTGTTTTTGGGCACCTTCCTGCACAAAAACAATCCTGGAAGGCATATTCCTCTATTCATGTGTGCTGCAGCATGCAGCACATATAGAAAGTGGAAGAAACAAGGAGAACAAATATTTCTCCTTGTTACTCCTCGTCTGGGAAGGTGTAACTTTTTGGTGCATTCCCAGGTTTGCCAGTTCTAGTAAATCTGGGAATGCATCAATAACCATGGGAGTTGCATGGGAACACCCACGCAACGCCCGTGGAATGCCTTCCTAGGGCATAGTAACACAACACATTGATTTGTGCTGCGTTGAGTTACTCCAGATGTATGAAGCCACTCAGGGCCATACAAAGTGGCTTTGCGAGGGTTCATAAATATTACTTAAGGGTTGTGCGGTGCAAACGCAAACCTCCTCATAAATATAACCCCTGATTTCATCTACCTCATATGTTTGCAATACATCATTTGATGTCTGGCCGATCCCCATATTCTGTCACCCTCTCAATCCTCTTCACTTCTGCTCACTGGAGTGTGTTCTACTGAATGACCAGTTCATACCATGACACAAATGGCAACGCTACACGATGATCATTGACCAGCTTTAGAATCTTATTTTTGTCACAGAGTTGTAGCTTTGTGTTGGTTCTGTCACAAATCTGGTCAATGATAACCACCTGTCAGATTCAAAGCTTCTTCAATTACAATACCCTTTTGTCTTGAGGTGGTGGAATAAATATGATTTATTAAGAGCATCTTTCTGTCACTGTTATTTTAATTTATCGCTCCCCTGACCCAACCACTCACTGACTTTTGGATCTACTGGGAAATTCAGTACTTATTTCTGATGTGATAATTCTTCTTTGGAATAAGAACAAATTCCACCATATTGTGATGGGGTTTTCTAGCACAGCACATAGCTGCATGCCAGTTTTATTCACCTGTAGGGCATAAAGTGAATTCATTTAGCCCAATATTTCCCAGAATTAGTGCTTCATTTCAGACATCACAGCTCAGAAACATAGAGATGCAAACCATGCTCACTGTTTCCAAGCTGTAATTGCTGAAAATAAAAGAAACACTCACTCGGAGAAATGTCAGGTTAAATGAGTTCATTTTGTGACCTACAGGCACATAAAACAGATGTTCGGGTCTGCACAGCACCAGAAAACCCCACCCTGATATGACCCCTGGTCCATTTCATCGGTGCACATGTAACATCCCACCTTTAGACATTTGTCATTAAGAGATTCCTTATACTTTTTGTTTTTGGCAACTGTTTGTGGGGCCTTTCATTCTGAGAGGGCCCTAAATTGCAGAACTGGAGCTCCTTGTGAAGAGTAAGATGAACCTCCCTTGGTCTTTCCACAATGGGGTAGAACTGTTCGACCCCTTCTGCATGACCCTGACAGATAGTAGCATATGTTTCTGGCTGTAGCTGCAGGCAGGGATGATGCCTTTTGGGGTTCCTCGTTGTATTTTAGGTCCAGTTACCTAAATGAACCACTCCCTTTTTTATTAGGAGTGGAAATACAACCAAAACATAGTTGGTGATCATTGTCTATACAGCTGTCCTTAAACAGAGCAGGTCTCAAGAATTCTATGTTGGAAGGAGGGGCAGTTAAAAGATGGAAAATGACTGCTACCAACAAGTACAGCAGAGACATCCATCTCTACTTCTTATTTGCCTCCTGTACCTGTGACTCCAAGAGGTGTCTGAGGAAAATATTTGGATTTAATACTAGATCAAGCCACTTGAGGTTGTACTTTGCCAGATGCATTTAGACAGAGGCCATAATAAAGCAATCTGGGAAAGGTGCAAGAGACGCCCTTCCAAAAACCGCCTTGCCTCTGAGAAGGGTTACAGCTCAAACTATTTGGTTAGATTTTTGAGCTACAAAAGATGAACTTCACATGAGAGGTAGTGGTCTGTTGCCAAACTGCAATGACTTCAACAAGAGTCTCTGGAATTAAAAGTTGAAATTCCTAGCACCATAGCTTGACCCCACACAAGCTAAATATCTTAGAGAGATGAGTCTCTAAAACTTATAATTTTAATTCCTTCCACCATAGCCAAACACCACTACCTACTTCACACCCACAGAGTGATCCTGTTTCTGTTCCTCAAAGAAGTTGATGTCCTACTCACAGATTACCAAATTACTTAGGAGATGTGCAGATCTTCAAACAGGTCAGACACCCTAGAACATGATGTAATTCGCACTTCCGACAAAATTCATGATCTCGTGTCTGAATGAACCTTAACCCAATCCAATGAGGACCCCAGGCTTAACTTCCTTTCTGAGCCTATGGTTCCGAGTTTGAGATGGGCTCCTCAGAAGCAGACATCCAAACACATAGGCAAACTAGAGAAATTGTGTGTAACTGCCCCTATTGTCTTGCTATATAAGCTCACCTCCTTAACTTGTAGTGTAGTTCCAATTTCCCTAATAGGGTCTGCGCATTTGAATAATATAACCTATAGGCTTGACATAGGACTGAGGTCGGTATATCCCTATCGAGTATATTAAACTTAATTGCTTGTGCCAGCTAGCTCAGAGGCCACTAGAAACTCCTTGAGAACAAGAAGGGAGTAGTTACTGGCAACCGCATAAACATGACCACTTTGTTTCCCTTTAGAATTGGAACACGTCTCAGAATCGTGGAAACAATAGATAACAGTTTCACTCAGTCAATCGTGCATGCTTAGTTTCTACAGAGTTACACAGAAAGGAAAGATGGGCGTTTCAATAAAAGGGTTTTATCGAACAGTCTTGTTTCTCGTGTAAGAGATATGTGCTGTTATGATCACAAGACAGTATGCAAGATAAATAATGTACAGCGTAAGCAGTAGAAATAAATAATACTGCGCTAGCATTATCTTTTAGCATATATTCACGTACATAAATAACATGAGCTAAAAATGCGAGTACTCATAGTCTCTAAGCTAGTTCTACCCCAATGTACCTAACCTAGTCTAGGTGTAGGGAAAGGTAAGAAGTAGGTGGAGTATTCTCTAGTATGGTATACTAAGAGTATGTTAAGTCTAGTATGCCAAGAGTCCCTCTAGGTTCTAGTCAGCTCCATACCTTGAGAATGAGAGAGGTGGGAATCTCTTGCTGGATCTGGAACTCTAACACCCTGCGAAGGGAGTCAGAACACTGGAAGCTGGATTTGTCTGCGTGCAGGAATGACAGCGTCTTCTCAGTGTGTCAGGCCGGGATACGGGCTCCTCTAAAGTCGAGGTCTCCTCTAACTTGCTTGGGCGAGGAAATGTATATTTATACCTGATAGGTGCCTCGGAATGTTAGCATTGACGTGAAGTCGGACAGAGGAAGACATCAGGAATGAACCCTTAAGGTATAACGGTTCATACATAATAGATGAGTTCTTGGAGAAATCAATAGTCCTGTGCTAGGGGAACTCCCGAAGCTTAAGGGTCTGGTTTCTAAGAACTCGTTGTGACGCTAGGGTGGACGGATGTCGGTGACCATGCCTGTATTTGGAGTGCACGGTTAATGCCTAAATAAGGACTGGGATTCTATGCCTATATAAGGGCAATGCGAATTGTGCCTATATAAGGACATGATTCAGGAAAACCTATATACGGACACCTAATGCGGAATACAACACCCACTCCACTTTCGAATGAACGATAATACTAAATGCTAAACATTTAAATGCTAAACATAAAATTGAGTACCACACGTTGCTAAAAACATTTCTAAAAGCATATTAAAAGAAGCTCAAAATAAACTGTTGAAATGCAATAGGTACTGTACATTTTAAAGCATCATTATCATTCTAAGCATATAATGAAAGTAAATGCCACATGAATGAATAAACAGAAATATATACATATGATGAAATGGTTGATAAGTTTTCAAAAAATCAAAGCCATTGCATATCATGGTATTAAATGAAATGTTAGACAAGTAAGGTGACAATGTGTCCCTGGAAGTATTCAAAGAAGTCCGTTTTATAAGACTAGTTCTACTGTAAGCAGATTGTTCATTTGCCATGTCATTTCAAAAATTAAAAAGAAAAAGTTCAATTTCTGGGAAAAGTTCCAAGTTTTGAAAATATGAAGGCCAAATTTCATTGTTCACCTGGTACACTGTGAGCCGAATCAAAGTCAGTGTATGGGTCTGGCGTAAACATGAGATCATCTATTTCCGTAGCCAAAATATCGTCCACCGAAATTGGTGACATTTGGAACACCTCGTTCAGAAGGTTAATTGCACAGAGATGAGAAACATCGCCTTCAGCAGAAGATGCAATGTTTGCGACCGTTGTTACCTGTGTGCCTGTTGATCCATCTCGTACCTCAGCAGCTGCCGGAAGCGTCTGTGAGATCTCAATGAATGCCGTCATCAGGATTGGTAGCCTCTGGGGACAACTCAGAGCATGGGCCGTTATCGGGTCCAGCAGAGTATCGACATCCGTTGGCATGACTGATGGGAGTGTTAGACAGGTGTCTAGCACGCATTCTTCACCGCAAAACAGGCAGCGTAGAACAGGTAAGATGCAATCTTGCCAGATTGGTCTGAATGACAGGAACCACATTGTATTAAGTTCCCGTAGACGAGGCATGCCCAAAAGCTGTACTATTCGCTCACGGCATTTCCGTTCAAGGAGACCTTTCTCCACATCGCTCGGAGTGATGTTGGCGAATAGGCTTGCCATAGCGTAGTAGGAGGAATAGAAACAGAATTCCTGCAACAAGTGCTAGAATTAACGGCACACCACCAAACACTGAATGTGCGAAGTTTGGGATGATTCCGAGGACAGCCTGGAAAGGTGCTAATAGTCCGGAACAGATGGTCTTAAATACATGTACAATTCCGCTCGTACCAGACATGTTTAAGATACGTCCCATCATTTCTATGAATTAAAGCCTGTATCTCAGCCGAAGTCCTTGCAACTGTAAATCATAGATTTCTTTGGCCGAGGTCAGAGGCACTGTTTGTTGTATAAGCATGGCTTTCATTCTGCTTAAAGTATCAAATCGTATAAAAGAGACATTCAACGAAGGCCATAGAGGCGACTCCCTGACTGTGTCTATTGGGGCAAACTATACTTGCATACAGCAAGTGACCCTGGAGTCGGCCGTTACTAGATATGGGATGCCTGGCAACATGCCACAGCAACTCTGATCATTCAACATGAGGTAACTCCCATTAGAAAGTTGGCCAAACGTTGGATTAATCACAGTAGCTGGTGTACCCTGCTGGTGGCAGGACAAATTTGCCACAGAACCATTACAAGCCCCGTGTAAAGAAATGTCCTGACAAATCAGTGAACCGCTTAGTGCACTTTCACAGTGTGTACCGCTTAGAAACACTTCATGATCCCCACTCCAACATCTATATGTGTAAGGTAAAGTCCAGGATGTCTTAATGTATTCTTTGCCCAACCTTTCATATTTGTCTGCTTGCATTTGTTTGAGGCAATACTGAGAGTGATTTTGCCATGAATAAGCCATTCTGTAGCTGGTTTTTCTGCCACTGTGAATGGTAATTTTTCCAGTTTTTCAATGCTCAGCACTGTATACTTTGCTCCTCTTTGTGCCAGTTCGATCTGTTTATCAGTTAGATTGTAATCTGCAAACAGAGCCGACGTGTTGATAAAACGCCAAGGCACATAGCCCGCACGCAAAGATTTCAGCGTCCAGCTTAATAACATAATAGAACGTAACTGAGATTGGCCTTGCTGTAACATGGCTAAATCTTGTTCCAGTATGTCAATAGCAGAGGATACAATGTTGTCCAATGAATAAATTCTGGATGACAAAGTTGTTAAGCCATTGTCGACCACAGAGAGAGTTTTCTCTAAATTAATACGATCAAGTTCACGTATTCGTTCTGCGGCCTCTACCTGTGACACCTTCCATGCTTCATTATAAGCAGCATAGATGCCGGCATATATGAAACGTTTTTGACGCGGTTGTCTTGGTCCAAGCAAGAATTCCCTAAGGTCTGCGTCTTCTTTAAGTAAAGATAAGTGTTGTTTCACATCCTTAAGTGTAGATTTTTGCAGCCAATCGAGGCATAATTTTCCTACACTGTATGTTGTTACTACCCCCGGATGTTGTCTTTGGACATATCGTGGGTCTGGCCTATGAATAGTAAACCCCTGTGTTTTATTCAGGAATCTTTATTGACATATGTTTGTGTCTGTGGGCCAGATCAACCATTTTCTCCAATCAGGATTTGTTCTGTTGATTTGTAGTATTGCGTCAACTGTAACCGCTGCCTGTGTATTGTTAATACTGGCAGGTGTTGGTACAGAAGGAGTTTTCATGTCTTTAATCTTGGCTAAACCAAGGCAAGACGTTTGTTGCACAGTGTCATTCAAAAACAAAATTTGCTGCGGGATGATACAGGCTCTACACAAAGCTTCTATCCCCTACACTTGCCAATCTTTAGTACCCCAGACAGATTTTGTGTCTATTGTGTCTTTCCACAAGTCGAAACCATGTCTAGACAGTTGGGCAATAAATGCTGCAGAGTAAATCTGTTTTGTATTTGTTAAGATAATTTTCAATCCTGTTTTGTGTACATTTTTATAGTAAAATGTTTCTGGATCAGATGTATTGTTTCCTGAAAATATGGAAACTTTTTAGCAAATGCTTTTGTACTACCTTTTGGTGGTGTAGGACAATGCTCCCATTGGTTAAACATAAACACATGTCTAGGTGTTGCAGATTTATGCAAAAAATGATGACCATGGTGGTTATAGCAATGCAGCTGTTCATAGTCTGATGAACCCTCTAAATATTCATTATTAGAAAATGCAGCAGACTTTTCTAGGTCAAACATCATGTCATTTACAGTTTCAAAGTCCCAATCATCAGAATAGGTACTGGATTAAACAAAATCACTTAGTGAAATCTTAAATAAATGTGGAATGTTCAAATGTTCCGTAGGGCCAAAGATATCGAAATCTGTTTTGTCCCACACTATACCATCCTGTATAGGAACGGCTGTGATGTTCACTGCTGACAAGTCTCTTGCTTCACGATGGGATGATTTGTGTGGTTTCAAAAGTAAGTTCACATCTTTAATTTCAATGTCCAAATGGATGTATCTGCCATTTATAAGCACGCTCATAGTCATAACCAAAGCTAGCCAAAGCAGAAAGAAAAATATTCCAGAAATAGTCCATAGTTCAATCCATGGTGAAACCAGATAAGTCTTTCTCAAAAAATGAAAAAAGTCTTGTACTTGTTGTTTAAAAGTTCTTGATGCTGGCAACGTTTCAGGCTCACTCAGGTCCTCAGAAAACGTATCAAAGTTAATGAAATAGCCAGAAGCAGTTCTGTCAATTGTTGGAATTGCATCAGGATTTGTAGAAATCGCTGGAACCAGTTGATCACTTGTTACATTGGTGTAGACAGGTGTATTTGGACGAACTGTTACTTGAGTTTCAAGAGGGATGAGTTCCATAGCATTGTTGCTCAGTCCTTCATCTGTTACTGCTGAATTCTCGATGGTTATCAGTCTTTCAGTCTGAACCTCTTGCATAGTAGCGAGAGGAGTGCATCTGCTACTAGGTCGGAGTCCACGAGGCCTACTATTTAGTATTGGCCACATACTGTGGTTTGATGAGGTCGATGGACACAAATCTTTTCTCCTTTTTTCCAGCAAGGGGCGGCAGAAGTACTGTTCTTGTTCCGTGTATGGCTAGGACAGGTACTGGTTGTCTGTAAGAAGGTCCAAATTCCTTCTTGTCCGCAATTTTCTCTCTGACTAGATCCCCAACTTTTGGAATCCAGACAGGCCTTGCTGGGACTGCCAGTTTTTCCCCAGTGGTGGTTGGCTGCAGGAACACGTTGCTTTGTTTCGATCTTAGTTCATTTAGATCCTGTAAAACAACCAAACGATCTTTGATATCAAAGGGTTTATTTTCCACCACTGTGCCTCTACATTCGAGATCAGGTACCCACATTCTTGTCCCAAATAGGACCTCATATGGAGTGACCCCCCTAGAGAACTTCTTGGCAAATTATTTAATGAGCGTTGGACCCCATATAGATGTTTGACCCACCCATCACCCGAACCTAATACCCTTGCTATTATAGACTGCTTTATGTCCCGGTTTTCCTTTCCACAACAGAATTTCCCTCAGGATGAAACAGAGAGGAGTACCGCAATGCAACGCCCAGACTGGCCATGGCGTCTTTGTAAGCCCGAGAGCTAAACACAGGGCCCTGGTCAGAATGTAGCGTGCCTATTGCGTATGTGCTGATAAAGACTCGCAAATATTTTATAACAGTTCGAGCATCAGCCGAGCGCTGAGGCCATATCCATAGGAACCTAGAGCATGAATCCACTGTGACCATTATATATTTATAGTTACCGTCCCTTTGCAAGGGACCGCAGTGGTCCAGGTAAACACAAGCTAATGGTTTGTCTGAAATTAACAGGGGTGTCTGCGCAGGACGTTTCACTGTGGAGACTTTCATCTGTTGGCATATTTCACATTCCAGAACATAGTTCTTGGTCTGTTTCCCAATGCCAGGCCACCAATATCTTTGTTTCAGTAAAGATACTGTTGCAGAAATACCTGCATGGGCATAGGCTATCCCTTCATGTGCTGCTAGGATTAGTCCTAATCTACGTTCCTTGTTTGGAATTACCCTATCCCCCACTCCGGGGACTCGAACAAAAGGAACGTTGTTCGCATCAATTACATAAGAGTACTTGAGTGGAAACTTTTTTGGTAACACTTCACCACTGCCTTTGCTTGTAGCATTGACAGCCAACATTATCTCACTGTCTATTCTCGTTTTTGAACGATTGATCGCAGCTACGGAAGCCGTCTGAACAGCCCCCTTTGCGGCTTCGTCAGCCAATGAATTCCCTGCAACGTGAACGCCATCAGCCTGTGTATCACGTGACTCTTTGGTAGTTCGTTTCTCAACTGAACTACTTGTTCCCAAAGGGTTTTATGCTTTATTGTGCCACCTTTTGCATCTTTGAACCCATTTTCAAGCCAAGTTTGTATATATTCATTATACGACTGCACACAGTAGAAAGAATCGCACACTATTAGTGTGGGGAATTTGCGATCTGTACTTTCAAGTGCCAGTTTGAATGCTTGTAGTTCAGCTCGCTGAGCTGTACAATCTCCTAGAGATTGAGTTTTAGTGACCATTGGTCTGAAGTTACCATCGCGCATGCGACCTTTAACGATTGCACATGCTGCACTGTAAGCTTGCTTACTCCCTGTAGCGGGTTGTGCGGATCAGTCAGTATAAATTATGAATTCGTACTGATCGAGAGGCAGAATTTCAGTGGGCAGAGGACATTCATGTTCATATTGCAGGAACGCTTGTGTTTTTAGATCAGGATCAAAAACATATTCAACATCTGTTGCAGCAAGAGAATTAACCCATTGTATCCATCTAGGATGTAATGCTTTAGCATTTGGAATGCTCGCTTTAGTTACCGCCTCTAAGGCCGGTACTGGGGTTACGACAATAATGCGTTTCCCTTGGGCTAGAGCTCTTTCTTTTGCTACAGCGGTTTGAACTGCTGTCAGTATTTTTTCAGTTGAAGTGAAGCGCATTTCTGCTTGTGTATACAAATGTGATTTGTATGCTATTGGTACTTTTTCACCCTCATTAAAAGTTAAGTAGGTGAATCCGCATTGACCCGAAATTATTCGGATCACCAAATTGCGTTGACTTATGCGTGTTTGTAAGTGATTTGTTGCTAACATGTTAGCTTGGAGTGAACACAAGATTTCTGTGTGTTCCTGTGTCCAATTTTTGATTGAAAAATCAGGTTTGATTAATGCGTAGAGAGGTTTAACCCTTTCTGCGTAATTTAGAATGTAAGTTCTTCCAAAATTTAGGAAACCCAAGATGGATTGTAAATTTTTCAGCGTTTTTGGAGGTTGGAGCAGCACACACCTTTCTAAAAAGTTGGCTGCCAAGCTCTTGCCTTCACTTGAAAGCTCATATCCTAGGAAAAGGACATTGAGATGGGCAATTCTGGATTTTTTAAAGTTGAACTTATAGCCCTCAGAGGCGAAGCCAAATATAATGGTGCTCACCCTGTTCAAGTGCCTATCCAGGTCGTCTGTCAGATAGATGTCATCGACATACGACAATGCCTCATTATCATAAATTTGTAGTAACTCCATTACCCTCGCTGAGAATAGCCCCGGGCTGTTCTTGAACCCTTGTGGGAGTCGACAAAATTGACGCTGGGTCCCCATTATTGAGAAAGCTGTTAAGTACCTGCTTTCAAGTGCTATGTTTTGTCAAAAGAAACCATTTGAGATATCCAATGTGGTTTTATATTTTTTACGCACAATGTTATTCATTAATGCTGTACTATGTGCATTTTGCACATCAAATGTTTTAGAACAAGTGTTTAAGTGTCTGTAATCCAAAACTAGACGATATGTATTGTCTGGTTTGGAGACAGGAAACAAAGGATTGTTCATTGAAGAGGTGCATGTTTCAATCACCCCTTGGTATTCAAGTTGATCTAAGATCTCCCTGACCTGTTTTTTAGCTTCTTGCTTTATTGGGTACTGCCTTTGTGCAGTAGGTTCATTTTTTAGATGTATTTTATGGTGAGGTGAGTCCTCATCCCATCCTACATGATTTTTATATAATGCTGGGGCCTGGGCAACTGCCCATTTCCTGGCATAAGTATATTTTAGGTGAATTGGAATATGGTTGGAGAAGGCAGGCATAATAATGTCCTCACCGTGTGGGCACTCCCTGACAAATTGTGGTGGCCAATCTTTTTCTGCTAGAAGTATATCATAACCCCTTGAAAGTTTTTCCCAAAAGAGTGTTTTCACCTTTCTTGGTATGTCTCCCTCCATTCGGAGTGTTATTTCATATAGCTTTTGTGGAGTACTAACCCTGGTGTCTACAGTCTCAACTGTGATGTACTCATTCAAGTCCACTATCTCCAGAAGTTCCTTCAGGTTCTGGCGAGCTATTGTGACTTCTGACGCACTGTCCAGCATTGTCTGAGCCCATTCTCCGTTCTTGAGTTGTGTTCTCAGTATCCTCGGCATGTCTGATCTTCAGACCTGCCACCTTCTTTTTTGAGAATTGAGGTTTAGATTTATTTTTCGGAACGTGTTTGTTGTCTTTCGATTTCACGCGTTCTTCTCTATGTTCTGACCGTCCTCTTCTTTCCGATGTCTGTGACAAGATCTGAAAGGTACGAGAGGAACGTGTATCAGTATCTTGATACCTGTCAGGTTTTTTTTAATTATCCCTATTCCTGAGGTTATACCTCCTTTCAGAGGGCTCCTTTTGAGGAGACCTGCCTCGGGATTGAGAACGTTTTGAATTTTGTTTATTAGTTTCCCACTTCTTTTTAGAAGATGTAGGAGTTTGTTTAATAGAGTCCTTCTCAGGACTTTTAGATAGTTTTGGCTTCAATGGTCTTCCACCCAAACTATCTCTGCCTAATTCTGCATAAGATTGTTCTATTATTCTGGGTAGTTCTGTTTGATGTTCTGTAACATCGAATTCCCTTAATCGTTGGCGGATCGCCACTGCTGCTGCCTCCCCTTTAATATTAGATAATATTATTGTTGAGACCTGGTTGAAATTTTTCAATAATTTCATACCTAAATTCAGAGCAGGCTCTGCCCCGTATTCGTTTTGAATTTGTTTCAGGACATCTGGTATTACTGCGATTGACGGAACACCATGTGTTTTAGTATAGATGGCAGCAAAGACTGAGCCCCATGTGGTGCAGTCTTCCAGTTGTGGTGTGATCCCCATTGGTAAACAGATTGTTAGGATTCTGTGTTTCTCATAAGGGCTAGTAATTGGAAATACTGCTTCTATTTGAGTAATTTTTTGAGCTATCCAGAATGGAATTTGCTTATGTTTTGTGGGCATTTTTCCCATGACTGCGTAAAGAGTCTGTGGTGTAATTTTTACTGTATTCCCCTGTTGAGGGGTTTGATTTGGAATGGTTAATGGTGGTTGGACTGTGAAAGTCCGCATGACATATTGGACCAATTGTCTGTAAATTTTTATTAACTCTGTAAGTTGAGTAAGTAATTTCTCGTCTGACATTATATCGATGTCAGGATGAGGAGTGTAGCCGGCTAGAATCGGCCATGTTGCTCCTGGTCTACCTAGTGGACCGAGCCTGGTAATGTTTTTGTGATGTTTTAGGGCGCCTTTAAACCAGAGCTGAAGCTCCTGGTATGTTAGTGGAATTTCAATATCCTCAAAAGGAATATATTCCTCTGGTGGTTCATCTTCTTTGTAGAAGTGAAACAGTCTTGTTACTGAATTTGATTCAGGGAATATTATCCATGAATAGAATACCTCTGTCTGAAAGGATTCGTGTGCCTCGATCACGAAAACTGCTCTACCGCCTCTTGGTGGCAGGCCGTGTTTTATAAGTTTTAGAGTGATGGCTCTTCTTAAGTTTGGATGGATGTCTATAACACCCTCCTCAGTTTCATTTAAACCTGTAAAGTTAAAAACTGTTACGACTGGGTCAGCCGCAGCTCCACCGGTTTCGGTAGCATTGTCCCGTGTGTTCATTTGTTTTTTGAAAAATGTAGAACAAGTTTCAAGGAAACAAAAGATAAGGTGCACAATATTTTGGAACACTGTATCCTTCAACGTTGAACAAACCAAAGAACTAATATATAGGGTTTTTGTCCTATTTAGTTATGGCGGATATTTAACCCTACCCACTCCAGACGTCTTATGGAGTATGTGAGTAAGGGTCTCTGAGAAAAGCACGACTGAGTTACTCAGTATCTAGCGTTAAATTACTGCCTTACCAAACCTTTGGGCGCCATGTAGTGTAGTTCCTATTTCTCTAATAGGCTCTGCGCATTGGAATAATATAACCTATAGGCTTGACATAGGACTGAGGTCGGTATGTCCCTATCGAGTATATTAAACTTAATTACTTGTGGCAGCTAGCTCAGAGGCCACTAGAAACTCCTTGAGAACAAGAAGGGAGTAGTTTCTGGCAACCGCATAAACATGACCACTTTGTTTCCCTTTAGAATCGGAACACGTCTCAGAATCGTGGAAACAATAGATAACAGTTTCACTCAGTCAATCGTGCATGCTTAGGTTCTACAGAGTTACACAGAAAGGAAAGAGGGGCGTTTCAATAAAAGGGTTTTATTGAACAGTCTTGTTTCTCATGTAAGAGATATGTGCTGTTATGATCACAAGACAGTATGCAAGATAAATAATGTACAGCGTAAGCAGTAGAAATAAATAATACTGCGCTAGCATTATCTTTTAGCATATATTCACGTACATAAATAACATGAGCTAAAAATGCGAGTACTCATACGATGCGTCTCTAAGCTAGTTCTACCCCAATGTACCTAACCTAGTCTAGGTGTAGGGAAATGTAAGAAGTAGGTGGAGTATTCTCTAGTATGGTATACTAAGAGTATGTTAAGTCTAGTATGCCAAGAGTCCCTCTAGGTTCTAGTCAGCTCCATACCTTGAGAATGAGAGAGGTGGGAATCTCTTGTCGGATCTGGAACTCTAACACCCTGCGAAGGGAGTCAGAACACTGGAAGCTGGATTTGTCTGCGTGCAGGAATGACAGCGTCTTCTCAGTGCATCAGGCCGGGATACGGGCTCCTCTAAAGTCGAGGTCTTCTCTAACTTGCTTGGGCGAGGGAAGGTATATTTATACCTGATAGGTGCCTCGGAATGTTAGCATTGACGTGAAGTCGGACAGAGGAAGACGTCAGGAATGAACCCTTAAGGTATAACGGTTCATACATAATAGATGGGTTCTTGGAGAAATCAATAGTCCTGTGCTAGGGGAACTCCCGAAGCTTAAGGGTCTGGTTTCTAAGAACTCGTTGTGACGTTAGGGTGGACGGATGTCGGTGACCATGCCTGTATTTGGAGTGCACGGTTAATGCCTAAATAAGGACTGGGATTCTATGCCTATATAAGGGCAATGCGAATTGTGCCTATATAAGGATATGATTCAGGAAAACTTATATACGGACACCTAAAGCGGAATACAACAAACTGCTTATCATGCCTACTCCACAACTGCAGGTCCACTGACAAATATAAAACGGAGATTGCTGACTTATTCATGGATATATACTTACACTTGATGATATTGACAGAAACATGACTTAACAACAAATCTCAACGGGTCATGGATCTGCTGATACAATATGACTATGACATCATATGCCTTGATAGTAGAAATTGTGGAGGAATTGAGATAATTGATTAAAAAACCATCAATATCACTACGTAATTTTAAAACCCTTGAACTTGAACAATGGGTGCCTTGAACATTCTTTCTCCGGGCATAATATTCAGGTGGGGACAATGTTGTCCGTTCAAAAGATAATTTATTCTTCAGCTACCAATGCAGCCCTATTTGCTGGCAAGCACAAATCTTCCAAGAACTATTTTCATATATCTGATAGATTAGCGAGATGAAACTTATAATGACACTCACAGGAGTCCTGGAAATGTGATTAGTCTGTTTGTTTAGTGCACAACTATATTTCTTTGAAGAACTGATTTAAATTAACTACGTTTTGTGTTCTCCATTAAAGCAGTTTTGTTATTTGGTTTGCTTTCACCATACAGTGTGTCCTTATTGCCCATTCAGACACAAACGTTTGTCACAGAATGTACATAGTTGCAGATGTATATATTTAGGATAAATCAGCAACACAGTAGAAAGAGGAGGATGGGAGATGACAATCTGTCTTACATGGATGAGTTTTGTTTTATTATCAGTGATCAAGAGGAGCAGGGGTCTGAGCTGCAGGAAACTGAGGTGTTAAGTTTGATTTGATTTGCGCATTTATAAAGCGCACGAATGCCCAAGGGCGTCTAGGCACTAATACCAAAGAGTTAAGTAAGGTGCTGTGTGACTGTGGAGAGGAGTTGGCCTAACGGCTAGG
This sequence comes from Calotriton arnoldi, assembly GCA_963921515.1. Lineage (NCBI taxonomy): Eukaryota > Metazoa > Chordata > Amphibia > Caudata > Salamandridae > Calotriton > Calotriton arnoldi. Next base: position 250,785 of record CAWUFW010013423.1, read on the forward strand.
GCGGTCGACCTCAAATCTGGAGAAAGAGGGTTCGAGTCTCGGCAAGGACATGCAACATCCTGTGATTCTGGGCAAGTCACTTAGGGCCATATGTATCAAGCCTTTTTCCCGTTTGCAAACGGGCAGATTCTCAGAATCGGCCCGTTTGCGAATTGGAAAAGGCCTTTTGGGATGTATCATCCCAAAAGGCCATCACAAAATAGAGAATTGCAAAAGTTGCGATTCTCTATTTTGCAAATACAGTAAGGAATTGCAAATTGCAATTCCTTAAATGCAATTCTGGAAGCACCAGAAATTTGCTATTTGGCCTTAAGGAATTGCAAATTACCACCAACTTCAAGTTGGTGGTAACTTGCAATTTTCTTTAAAAAGCACTTTTTTGATTTTTTTAAAGTGCCATATGTCGCACATACATGCCCTTAGGGCATGTATGTGCACAAAATGTGCACACATGCATATTTCAGGGGTGCAACAGGGTGTCCTTTTGGCACCCTTGCAACCCTGAAATTACATTCTCAATTTGCGATTCTCTAATTGGTAATCGCAAATTGAGGATGTCTTCCCATTCATTCCTACGGGCCTCCTACCCGAATGGGAAGGTATTCCTTATTTGCGAATCTCAATTTGCGATTCTCAAATAAGGAATATATAGGATTTGCAAAAAATTTTGCAAATCCTACATACATCTCATTTTGCGATTCTCTAATTGCAATTCGCTAAAAATCGCAATTTGAGAATCGCAAAACTCTTTTTTGATAAATATGGCCCTTAATCTCCCCATGCCTAACAAAAATGAATGTGTCCTCATGTAACGTAACTTGTGCTCGTCTAAAGCGCTCTGATACCCGATACCCTCGGGTCAAGTTCGCGCTATGTAAAACTCTGTAAAAAAAAAAACTGTAGATGAAATGTTAGTTAGCGAAGAGCCACGTTTTTAGTGCTTTCCTGAAAGATAGCAGCGTAGGGCTATTCTTTATGACGACCAGGAGCAAGTTCCATGTCTTGACTGTCCCTAACAGAAAGTTACTTCCGCCCCAGCGAACTTTCTTGAACCTAGGCATTTGTAGAAGTTTACTATGTGCAGATCTTAGACTTCTGGAAGGCACGTACCAGTTCAGATGTGTCTTCAAGAATTGAGGACCGGCACCATGCAGTGCTTTGAACGCTAGGCATTGGGATTTAAACTTGATCCTCTTGTCCACTGGGAGCCAGTGAAGGCTTTTAGACAGTGGGAAACAGGCTGGGACCTAGGAATATCCAGTAGTAATCTAGCTGTCGCATTTCGAAGACGCTGCAAACTCTGTAGATGCTGTGATTGGATACCCATGTGCAAAGCATTACCATAGTCCAGTCTGGACAAGGCTAATGATGTAACCAGTGTTTTTAGGGAATCTGGCGGGATAAAAGGGCGAATTTTCCTGATTATTTTTAGGATGAAAAAAATGGTTGCCGTGAGGGTACTGAGCTGATTTTTGAAAGTCAGTTTGTCATCAAAAATGAACCCTAGATTTTTAACCTTTTGCACTGGAACTGGGAAGTCACCCAAGCTGGGGGGCCACCATCTGGGTGACCAGAGGGATGTGTCAGAACCAAGCAACAGACCTTCCGTCTTTCTGCCGTTCAATTTTAGGCAGTTAGACCGCATCCATAGGTTTACCTGCGTCATGCAGCTATTAAAACAATCGGCTGTCTCTTCAATGTTGCTTGGAACAGACACCACTAACTGGGTGTCGTCAGCGTATGAGACCACTGAGAAGCCGAACTGTCTAATGATTGTAGCCAGCGGGGTAACATATAGATTAAAAAGCGTGGAGCTCAGGGACAAGCCCTGTGGCACACCACAGGGGAGATTAAAGTACTCGGATGAAAAAGCTGCGGTCTCTACTGAAAGAGTCCTATTGGAGAGAAATTATGTCAGCAGCTTAAGAGCGGTGCCTCTGATCCCTAGCTCAGTTAACCTGTTGGCTAATATTTCGTGGTTTAATGTGTCAAAGGCCGCCGATAGATCTAACAAAATCAGGGTGGCCTTACCCCGTGTCCAGAATTGCTCTTAATTCTTCTGTCGCCATGACCAGCGCTGTCTCAGTTCTATGCCCCTCCCGGAACCCGTATTGTGAGGGATCTAGGAGGTCCATAGAAGAGATGAATGCAGTGATCTGTGCATTTAATATTTTCTCCAGCACCTTAACCAGGAAAGGTAGTCTGGAGATGGGTCGATAGCTGCTAGGCTCTGCTGGATCGAGATTGGTTTTTTTTTTAAAGGGGAAGGATTGATGCTATTTTCCAATTGTCAGGGAAGGTGCCTGAGTGAATTACCTCATTGAATACTACACCTAGTTGTTCACTAAAAATTTTGGGGATCAGGTGCAGTATTTTAGGAGGACATGGGTCTGAAGGAGCCCCCGATTTGGATGTTTTTACCACCTGAGCGATCTGTTCTATGGTAGAGGGGAGAAGGAGGTAAGCAGATTGGATGGGACGGGATGTGTGACTGCTATGGAGTACCCAGAAACGGTATCAAAGTAGTCCCTAAAGGATTTGTACACAGTCTCTACTTTATCCCTAAAAGACTGTGCCAGTAAGTTGCAAAATTGCTTTCCATCCTAGGTGGTTCTTGTAGTTTAGCTAGGCTTTTAACCGTTGAAAAGAGCTCCTTGCTAGAGTTTCTTGCCTGTAAGATTTTTAATGAAAAGTTTTTACTTTTTTCTTCCAATATCAATTTCTTATAGGCTGCCAGTGCTTGTGCATGTTTTGATTTTTCTATAGGGTCGTAATTTGCTCTCCACTGCCTTTCTATCCTTCTACAGACTTGTTTTTGTGCTCTTAGTTTGTCAGAGAACCATGGTTCTGATGGATTTTTTTGCCTGGAAAGAAATGACTTCACCGGGGCTAAAGGGTCGACTGTGGCTTTAATCCAGGTGGAAAGCCTGTGGGCAGCAGTATTAGAGTCGGTGGTAAGGTCTGGCTTTGTGCAGGATAGGGACGATTGTAAAGTACGAGGGTTGATATTCCCCCAATTCCGACCTTTGACTGAGACCAGAGGGTTATGAGGTCTCGAGATGTGCTGATCCATACTTAATGTAAACATTATAGCTTTGTGGTCTGACCATGGAACGGGCAGCATTTTAGAGACCTTAAAGGATGGATTTGACGTGAATATGCCATCTAAGGTGTGCCCTGCGACATGTGTATCGTGCTCGACGATCTGTGTCAGGGAGAAACTAGCCACGGTATCAACTAGTGAGGCTTTGTCGTGGTCCTCCAGTTTTTCTAAATGATAGTTAAAATCTCCTAATATTGTGAAATCAGATGCGTCGATACTAGATTCTAAAAAAGGGCTAATGAAATTCACAAAGGTAGTTCTGCCCTTGGAGGCCTATATAAAAGAAGGCCCTTAAGTGTAAAGTTTTTACTTAGCATAATCCAAAAGGATAGTGTTTCACAGTCTGGGGAGCTTCCCGCTGTGGATCCTAAAACTTGCAAATTGTCTCTAAAAATAATTGCTAATCCCCCCCCCGCACTTGTCTGCTCAGTCAGCTCTAAGAATAGAATATCCTACTGGGAATGCTAGGGCCAGCTCGGGGTCGGAGGATTCATCCGCCCATGTTTCGGTAACAAATGCCAGGTCGAGCTTATATGAGCCCAGCATCTCTGCGAATTCTGTATTGTGTTTTCTTAGAGACCGTGCGTTGATAAGCATGCACTGGAACACCATTGTGGCTCCTTGTTGTAATTGTTTGTACTGGGTGGGAGCAACTTTGTTTCTGACCTTAGTAAAGCTCAGGTGCATTTTACAGTGGTGGCATCGCTTGGGCTCACTTTGTAGATCTAATATGGGGCAGGTAGAGTATCTGTCTGCCTTATTTAGTGTAAGTAGTTCCTTCCTGGAGTATTTCATGATGGACTCTACTTCTGGGTGAAAACGGGTAGGGGTTGTGGCACTGGGCGCGATCCAGGCGCGGACGGGCGCAGACGGGTTTGCCTTTGGTGCGCCTTCGAAACTAGCCTGCGCACCACCTGGAAGTACCTGCCAACACCGGAAGTGAGGGAGAAACGATGACCGGTTAGAACATTCCCTCCGCGCAAATGGCACTAGGCGCTGTGGAACAGGGCCGGGCCACCGGATCTCTACTGGTAAGTCGCACAGTATCGGTGAAGAGTAAAACAAGAATCAGTAATAGGCAGAAAGTAAAGACATGCAGCGAGATAAGCAAGTGAGTAAAATGACACAAGGATCACATTAAAACATTAAAACAGCAATGGATGCTCTTTTTTTTTTTTTAAAGTGCAGCAGCCGCGGCAACCTTACCGCTCCAGGCTAGTTAGCCACTAGTGAATGCACACTGGGAACACAATCAATATAGGGCGAAAGAGGTTGGAGATGCTAATTGTTTTAGCTACTGGCAAGGTGAGATTTATTTCTTGGTTACAAAAAGCCTCACAGACCAATTTACTACTTATAAATAAGGGTGGAGAGTGACGTGAAAAGTTGCAGGCTTTCATAACTATGCCAGATTCAGTATTGTGGCATTTGTCATTGTCTCAGTAACCACCAACAACTCTTTGTTTTAAAGTTAGGAGTGCATTTTGGGATCTTTAGTTGCACGCTTTCAGGTGCAACTGTTGCCTCTTTCTATTTCAGTGAACTGCATTCAACTAATCAAATATCTTGAGTTCTTGAGTTGTTCCCAGTTGTGCTGGAACAATTTTCAGAGTGGGGTGCTGCCATTAATGTTATATCACTAAGGGCCTAATTACGATGCCGGTCGGAAAGGCTCCGAACGGCATCCGGATTTTCCTAACCCGAGTCGGAACCCATGTTTCCGACCGACTCAGAGACATTTCCGACCCCCCGATTACGATAGAAGGTAAACGTTCGGTCTTTCCGACTCAGTTCCGACAGGCATTCGGAGACTCCGAGTCAGTTGAAGCCAAATCGTACAGCTCTACGGTCCATGTTTCTGACCGACCGATTACGATGTCGGATTCAGACAGCCTTTCTGACTCGGTTTGTCTGACACGGAACGCCTGTCGGAAATTGACTTTGGGGGTCCACAGCAGGCCACACTTCACCTGGAGGCCTCCGGTTGGGGCCCATGGGTGTACCCATGGGTCCCCTCTTTAGAACCATGCACAGTATGTAAGGCACCATAGGGTGCCTGCGACAGGGTGCAAGGTTTTCCGCAACCACCCCTTTTTCCAATGGGAGCCTGTGTTGTCGGTCAGAACACAGGCTCCCTTTGAAGTCAATGGGAGTCCGAACCAACGGCGTTCGGAACCATCGTAATCAGTCAGTCGGAGTCGCCGAATCCGAATCGGTCGGAACCGATTCCGACAAGGAGTCAGTCAGAATGCTTTTCGACCGTCATCGTAATGAGGCCCTAAGTTAAGCCCTAAGTCCTTCTGCATATTCCTACGCCTACCTGTTCTGTTCTTAGCCCTGTTCCTTCTGACGCTGGCAGCGCCGGGACGCCTCTTTGCTGGGGCAGCTGTGCGCTATATAAACTCAGATAACATAACATAACATAACATAACAGTTATAGGGATTGTGAAAACTCCACGTGTCATACAAAGAACAAATGTAGCAGATGTGCCACACCCATTAATCAGTGGAGAGCTAAGGATGTGGCATGCAGTTGGTGACACATTTTTTCCCTACTGATGTGGTAGTGCACTGTCCATGGGCTGGAATTCATGCTCTGATCTCCCAGAGTACCGTCCCACTGAAGAAGGTTGCATTTTTACCAGTAATACTGTTAGACTTGGCATCTTTTGGCGTGTTTCCCCTGACTTTTTGCTTTCTGACCTCCCGGTTTTGACTCTGTTTTTGCTGGTGTAATGATTTTGCGCACTTTCCTCACTGCTGTCCAGTGGGAAAGTGCAAGTGCTCCTGTATAAAATGTGTTATGGATTGGTGTTTCCATGATTGGCCTATTTGGTTTATGTGTCAGTCCCTTGTAAAGTGCACTGCGAGTGCCAGGGCCTATAGACCAAATGCTGTTGGTGGGCTGCAGCACTGTTTTGTGCCACCCACGCAAACAGCCCGTAAAGTGTAACTCGGGCCTGCCATCGCAGAGCCTGTGCGTAGCCTGGGGCTGCCATGTCGACTTGGCAAGTGCACACACTTGCAAGTCCCTAAACCTTCCCTTTGCTACATGTTAGTCACCCCTAAGGTAGGCCCAAGGTACCCCTGTGGGCAGGGTGCGTTGTATGCGAAAGGTAGGACATGCCCTGGTGTGTGTGGCATGTCCTGATAGTGAATTACAGCCTAGTTCGTTTTCACTATTGCAAGGCTACCTGTTCCCCTAGGCCAGAACGGGCAGTTTTGATTATTACAGCTTATAATCCTAACTGACCCGGGAACGTGGTAGAAATTCGAGTTTAGTATGCCTGGACTCAGAATGATAAAATGCATCTTTTAGTGAAGTTGGTTTTAACATTCTGTGTTTGAAAATACCACTTTTAGAAAGTGGGTATTTTCTTGTCTAACCATCCAAGCCTGCCTCTGCGAGGTTGTTGTATTCCTTGTCTGGAATGTGAGTGACAGGGGCTGGGGGATGCCAGGAGACAGGGTGAGTCAGCACAGGGCTGAATAGCAAGGTCTACATGTAGATGGGTGGGAGGGGTCGCACCTGGGCCCTGAATAGGACAGTGCCTTCCCTCCACAATGCTGGCTCCACCTCCTGTGGTGCGTCTGATGTCCCTGGCCTACTCACTGAAAGAAGGGACGGAGACTTGTCAACAAAGTGCTCCAGAACTGGTTTGGACTAGGCAAAGGCCCCTCTGCCTTCAGAGAACAAAGGAATTTGGGATATAAATATTGGGGCCCTGACCCCATGAATTTAGATCTCGCTGGAATCAAGGAACCTGCCAAGACAAAGAGCTGGAAGAGCTGCCAGGAGGAGTACTGCCCCTTTGCTGTGTTGTTGCTTTGTTGGGTTGGCCTGCAGCTGCTGCTTCTGCCTTGGGCAGTGAAAGGACTGAACTTTCTACAAACTTGTGCTGAGTATCTCCAAGGGCCTGGAACCGAGCTGGCCTCCTGTTAAGAAGTCTCAGGAACTGCAAAGACTTCACCAGCCTCTGGGTACCGCCTCTGGAATGCTGTTTCAGTTGCCACAGAGGAAGGGAACCGCAACCGACTCCGTCAACCGAATCCATCCCTGACCGGTGACCTGTTTGCACCGCAGACCGCATCGCCCCGCTTCGCATCGCAACCCTGGTCTCACCGTGGGCGACGTCCAACGCCGCCAACATCGAGCCGCTGCTTGCACCGTGACCTGTGGGCACCGCAGTTCGCATCGCATCGCTTCACTGAACCAGCCGGACCCGACCGACGCGGTCGCTGCAACTGGCTCAAGAGTCGTGACCGCACCGCATTTGGGGGACCGCTCGCACGTCTGCGACGCACCGCTCCGACTTGCACCGCTGTCCGACGCCAGCTCCCGCACTCCGGCTTGGTCGCCTGCATCGCAACCTGTCAGCACCGCATCGAGCATCGTCTCACCCTGCATCGCACGCCTTGGACTCACCGACTCCGTCTGCACGACGCTCATCGAGCCGCTGCCTGCACCGCATCGAGGGACACCGCACCTTGCATCGCTCCGTCTTGCACCGCAACCGCGATGAACGCCGACCGGCTCGTACACTCCGTACCAGCCACAACGAGAAAGGTACTGTGACCGAGTCTGTTCACGACTCTGCTGGCCCGTAGCGACGCGGTCGGCTGGAACTGTTGGACTCTGTGTAATTCAGCATCGCGGTAGACCCAGACGGAGCTACCGACTCGTACGAACTTTGTTTTTGGACTATTCCTGCAAAGAAGAAGTTACCTTATCAAGTATTCGTTTTTAAAGTACAGTATTGTGGATTTTCGTCATAATTGGTCTTGTCTTGAGTATATAAAATATTGGTTATTTTTCTAAACTGGTGTGGTGTCCGTTTGTAGTGCTTACACTGTATTACTGTTGGTTATGTGCAAATGCTTTACACACTGCCTCTGAATTAAGCCTGACTGCTCGTGCCAAGCTACCACGAGGGTGAGCAGGGGTTACTTCACGAGTGTAACACCCTTACCCTGACTAGGAAGAAGGGTCCCTACTTGGACAAAGGTGCAAACCCTTGCCAACTAGAGATCCCATTTCTAACATTGGTTGTCAGCGGTGAGGATAGGACTTGTGTTTGCACTTGACTTACAGTGATTGGTGTGCACTACTACCATATCGCAGACCATTACGTACCACATACTGGTTCTTTTTCTTTTGGCCTATTTTTGATCTTGCCAGTTTTCAACTCACTACTTTTGTCATGCCTGAATCAATTGCATCATCCGTTGCATCTCTGGAAGTTATCTTTGAGGAGGATAGGTTGGAATCCTACGCCGTAAAGGAGCTACGAGCGATTTGTAAAAACCTGAAAGTCCAAATTAAAGGCCTCACAAGGAAGGAGGAGCTACAGAAGGCGCTGAGGGCCTGGGTAGCAGCCAGACATGCCAATGGGCAGCCTGGTAATCTCAGTGAGGAGGTGGAGGAGCCTATTTCCAGGGTGGATGTGCTTTTGGGGAGGGGGAACCCGCCAGGTCAGGCAGCAGCAGTCTGTCCCCAGAGGAGCTGGAGGACAGGCGGGAGGCAAGGCAGTTTGAGCTGCAGAAGCTCAGGCTGGAGAGTGAGCGGGAGGAGAAGAGATTGGCCATAGAGGAGAGGAAGATGCTCTTAGAGCATGAGAGAGAACTGAAGGAGCTAGAACTTAGGAGTAAGTCAGGCTCAGATGGTGGCAGCAATTCATCCAGAAAGGCAGACAGGATTGTGCACATTCCCAAGAACGTAGGCAAGGAGTTCAAGAAGGGGGATGACATACAAAGGTGGTTTCAGGGTTATGAGGCAGCCATACACATGAATGGGGTCCCTGAGGAGAATTGGGGAGCAGGATTGTGGCCACTTTTCCCTGAAGAAGCAAGGGATGCTCTGATAGCTTTGGGTAAGGGGTATCACCTCACCTATGCTGACATGAAGGATGCCCTTCTCACGAAGTATGGTCTTACTCCTGAAAAGTACAGGGATCAGTTCAGGTCCAGTAAGAAGTCTGATGCCAACACTTGGTTGGAATGTGTGGATGTGTTCTGCAGGTCTCTGGATGGTTGGGTGAAGGGCAGTAGTGTAACAGATTTTCAGGGGCTCTACAACTTGATTGCATGGGAGCACTTGTCTAGTCTATGTTTTGCATATCTGCGCCAGCACCTAGTTGATAGTAATCTAACTGACCCCAGGAAGCTTGCTTTGGAAGCGGACCGCTGGGTGAGTACCAGGGTCCACAAGAAAGCGTTTGGGGAGACTCAGCCAAAGGTGGGCAGGGTCCCCAGCAGAAAGGTGGGGGGACAAGGGTAAAGCACAGGAGTTCTCTAAAGGGCCACAAAATAGTACCCAGGGTAAAGGTTCCCAGCCCCCGGCGATAAGAAGAAAGGGGTCTCTACAGGAAGCCTGTCGAGACCGGCCCCTGCAAGTGTTATGCATGTGACCAGGTAGGTCACTTTAAGGAGGACCCCAAGTGCCCGAAGGGGACACAGCCGCCCACCGGTGGACAGTCCAAAGTGTTGGCTAGTGTAGCGCTTGGGGAGGAGGGGTGCCCACAGGAGGGTGGGGATCCCGCAGAAATGACCCTTGTCTCACTAGGGGACAGTGAAATGGTCCCAGGAAACCAGGTGCCCCCTAACACAAAGAAATATAGCACCTGGGTGACCATTAATGGGAACAGGGTAGCGGCTCTCAGAGATACCGGAGCCAGTGTGACCTCAGTCCGGTGTCACCTGGTGTCTGAGAAGCAAGTAGTCCCTGGGGCATTCCACCAAGTAGTTGCTGTAGACAACTCAGAGTGCCAATGTATGGTGGCGCAGGTTCCCTTTGAATGGGGGGGTCTCAGGTCCCTTGAGGGTGGTTGTGAGCCCTACCATGCCTGTAGATTGTCTGCTAGGAAACGACCTGGAGCAGTCCTCATGGAAGGAGGTTGAGCTCAGGTCTCACTTGGAGATGCTTGGGTTGCCAGAGTGGGCATGCGTGTCTACTCGGTCAATGGCAGCCAGAAAGGGTGATCAAGAGGACTTGGAGCCTGAAACAGTGGCCCAAGTCCCTGCCAAGAGAAAGGGCACGGGGCGCGGGAAACCGGCCCCGAAGTTCCCACGGACCGGGAGGAGGCGGACCTCGAGGGGACGCCCGGTGCCTACAGGGGAGCAGGTAGCCGAACTGGGAGACATCTCTGAGCTGACCCATTGGCAGCAAGAAGGGGGTCCCACCAGGAGGAGTTCTGCAGGGAGCAGAGCGAGTGCCCTACTCTGGAGGGTCTGCGGCGGCAGGCTGCAGACCAGGCAGCTGGTAATCAGTCCGGGTCACATCTGATCTACTGGGAGAGTGGTCTCCTATACAGTGAGCCTAAGGTTGCTGAGCCTGGGTCAGCCCGTGTGCTGGTGGTACCCCAGCGCTTCAGGACCTTCCTACTGGGTCTGGCTCATGACGTGCCTTTGGCAGGACTTTTGGGGCAGGACAAGACCTTTGACAGGCTTGTCACCCACTTCTTTGGCCCCAAATGCGAAGGCAGTCAGATGCACACTGTAGGTCTTGCCAAACTTGCCAGGCAAGTGGTAAGAGTGGGAGGAAGGTCAAAGCTCCTCTCCAACCTTTTCCTGTTGTTGGAACACCCTTTGAAAGGGTAGGGATGGATATTGTGGGGCCACTGGATCCCAAGACAGCCATGGGCAACAGGTACATCCTGGTCTTGGTGGACCATGCCACCCGGTACCCGGAGGCAATCCCTCTCAGGACAACGACGGCGCCAGTGGTGGGCCGAGCGTTAATGGGGATCTTTTCCCGTGTGGGATTCCCCAGAGAGGTGGTTTCTGATAGGGGGACCAATTTCATATCCAAGTATATGACATCCCTGTGGAAGGAGTGTGGTGTAACCTACAAGTTCACCACTCCTTACCACCCACAAGGAAACGGTCTGGTGGAGAGATTCAACCAGACCTTGAAAGGCATGATCAAGGGTCTAACAGAACCCATGAGGCGTAAGTGGGACGTCCTCTTGCCATGCCTACTCTTTGCATACAGGGAGGTGCCTCAGAAGTCTCTTGGGTACAGCCCCTTTGAGCTCCTGTATGGCCACCCTGTCAGAGGACCTCTGAGTTTGGTAGAGGAAGGCTGGGAGGCAGCTCCCAGGAAAACTCCCCAGGATGTATTTAGCTACATGCTGGCCTTTCGAAACCAAACTGCCCGCTTCAGGAAACTCGCTCAGGCGAACCTAGAAGCAAGCCAGGAAGAAATGAAGAGATGGTATGACCAGAATGCCACTCTAGTCGAATTTCAACCTGGGCAAAAGTGTGGGTCATGGCCCCAGTGGCACCTTGTGCCTTGCAGGACAAGTGGACTGGGCCATATGAGGTAAAGGAGCGCAAAGTGACGTCACCTACCTGGTGGATTTGCAGGCTCCAAGGAACCCTGTGAGGGTCCTTCACGTGAACCGCCTCAAGCCCCACTTCGAGAGGTCCGAAGTGAGTATGCTCTTGGCGACAGATGATGGGGTGGAAGAGGAGAGTGAGCCTCTCCCTGACCGCCTGTCTACCAAGGAGCATGATGGGTCAGTAGAGGGTGTGATCCTCTCCCTACTCTGACTCAGGAGCAGCAGGGGGACTGTCACCAGTTGTTGGGACAGTTCGCCCCACTGTTCTCTCTGACCCCGGTGTTACTCACTGGTGTACCCATGACGTGGACACCGGTGACAGCTCTCCTGTGAAGCACAAGATTTACAGGTTGACTGACCGGGTCAGAGCCAGCATCAAGGAGGAGGTCTCTAAGATGTTGGCGTTAGGGGTGATTGAGCCCTCCCACAGTCCTTGGGCCAGCCCAGTGGTCTTGGTCCCAAAGGCTGCGGCGCCCGGTGCCACTCCAGAACTCCGGTTTTGTGTGGACTACCGTGGGCTCAATGCCGTCACCAGGACTGACGCGCACCCCATCCCCAGAGCTGATGAGCTCATTGATCGGTTGGGAGCTGCCCGGTTCCTCAGCACGTTTGATTTGACGTCTGGGTACTGGCAGATTGCCTTAACCGATGGGGCCAAGGAGAGATCAGCATTCTCAACCCCAGAAGGTCATTACCAATTCCGGGTGATGCCCTTTGGGTTGAAGAATGCCCCTGCCACCTTTCAGAGGTTGGTCAATCAGGTGTTGGCTGGGCTGGAGGATTTCAGTGCCGCCTACCTGGATGACATTGCTGTGTTCAGTTCCAGCTGGGAAGAACATTTACAGCACCTTGAGAAAGTGTTGAGGGCTCTGGAAGGTGCAGGCCTCACGATCAAGGCCAGTAAGTGCCAGATCAGGCAGGGTTCTGTGGTGTACTTGGGACACCAGGTAGGAAGCGGCCAGGTGGCGCCCCTACAACCCAAGATTGACACCATTCTGGCTTGGGAACCCCCCAAGACCCAGACAGAGGTGAGAGCCTTCTTAGGTCTCACCGGTTACTATAGGAGATTTGTTAAGGGCTATGGCACCATTGTTGCCCCCTTAACAGAGCTGACCTCTAAGAGGCAGGCCAGGAAAGTGATCTGGACTGAGTCCTGCCAGAAAGCTTTTGATGCCCTGAAGGCAGCCATGTGCACGGCGCCCGTGCTCAAGGCACCTGACTTCTCCAAGGAATTCATCGTGCAGACTGACGCTTCAGAGCATGGTGTGGGAGCGGTGCTCTCACAACTGAACGAAGAGGGCCTGGATCAGCCTGTAGTCTTCCTTAGCAGGAGACTACTTCCCAGGGAACAGAGGTGGAGTGCCATAGAAAGGGAAGCTTTTGCTGTGGTCTGGGCGCTGAAGAAGTTGAGACCATACCTGTTTGGGACTCACTTCCGGGTTCAGACAGACCACAGGCCCCTCAGATGGTTGATGCAAATGAGGGGTGAGAATCCAAAACTGCTGAGGTGGTCCATCTCCCTACAGGGAATGGACTTTACGGTGGAACACCGTCCTGGTACAGAACACGCCAACGCAGATGGTCTGTCCAGGTTCTTCCGCCTTAGTGAAGAGAACTCCAATGGGGTTGGGTAGTTCTCCCTACTTTCAGCTGGAGGGGACATGTGTTAGACTTGGCATCTTTTGGCGTGTTTCCCCTGACTTTTTGCTTTCTGACCTCCCGGTTTTGACTCTGTTTTTGCTGGTGTAATGATTCTGCGCACTTTCCTCACTGCTGTCCAGTGGGAAAGTGCAAGTGCTCCTGTATAAAATGTGTTATGGATTGGTGTTTCCATGATTGGCCTATTTGGTTTATGTGTCAGTCCCTTGTAAAGTGCACTGCGAGTGCCAGGGCCTATAGACCAAATGCTGTTGGTGGGCTGCAGCACTGGATTGTGCCACCCACGCAAACAGCCCGTAAAGTGTAACTCAGGCCTGCCATCGCAGAGCCTGTGCGTAGCCTGGGGCTGCCATGTCGACTTGGCAAGTGCACACACTTGCAAGTCCCTAAACCTTCCCTTTGCTACATGTTAGTCACCCCTAAGGTAGGCCCAAGGTACCCCTGTGGGTCAGGGTGCGTTGTATGCGAAAGGTAGGACATGCCCTGGTGTGTGTGGCATGTCCTGATAGTGAATTACAGCCTAGTTCGTTTTTCACTATTGCAAGGCTACCTGTTCCCCTAGGCCAGAACGGGCAGTTTTGATTATTACAGCTTATAATTCTAACTGACCCGGGAACGTGGTAGAAATTCGAGTTTAGTATGCCTGGACTCAGAATGATAAAATGCATCTTTTAGTGAAGTTGGTTTTAACATTCTGTGTTTGAAAATACCACTTTTAGAAAGTGGGTATTTTCTTGTCTAACCATCCAAGCCTGCCTCTGCGAGGTTGTGTATTCCTTGTCTGGAATGTGAGTGACAGGGGCTGGGGGATGCCAGGAGACAGGGTGAGTCAGCACAGGGCTGAATAGCAAGGTCTACATGTAGATGGGTGGGAGGGGTCGCACCTGGGCCCTGAATAGGACAGTGCCTTCCCTCCACAATGCTGGCTCCACCTCCTGTGGTGTGTCTGATGTCCCTGGCCTACTCACTGAAAGAAGGGACGGAGACTTGTCAACAAAGTGCTCCAGAACTGGTTTGGACTAGGCAAAGGCCTCTCTGCCTTCAGAGAACAAAGGAATTTGGGATATAAATATTGGGGCCCTGACCCCATGAATTTAGATCTCGCTGGAATCAAGGAACCTGCCAAGACGAAGAGCTGGAAGAGCTGCCAGGAGGAGTACTGCCCCTTTGCTGTGTTGTTGCTTTGTTGGGTTGGCCTGCAGCTGCTGCTTCTGCCTTGGGCAGTGAAAGGACTGAACTTTCTACAAACTTGTGCTGAGTATCTCCAAGGGCCTGGAACCGAGCTGGCCTCCTGTTAAGAAGTCTCAGGAACTGCAAAGACTTCACAAGCCTCTGGGTACCGCCTCTGGAACGCTGTTTCAGTTGCCACAGAGGAAGGGAACCGCAACCGACTCCGTCAACCGAATCCATCCCTGACCGGTGACCTGTTTGCACCGCAGACCGCATCGCCCCGCTTCGCATCGCAACCCTGGTCTCACCGTGGGCGACGTCCAACGCCGCCAACATCGAGCCGCTGCTTGCACCGTGACCTGTGGGCACCGCAGTTCGCATCGCATCGCTTCACTGAACCAGCCGGACCCGACCGACGCGGTCGCTGCAACTGGCTCAAGAGTCGTGACCGCACCGCATTTGGGGCACAGCTCGCACGTCTGCGACGCACCGCTCCGACTCGCACCGCTGTCCGACGCCAGCTCCCGCACTCCGACTTGGTCGCCTGCATCGCAACCTGTCAGCACCGCATCGAGCATCGTCTCACCCTGCATCGCACGCCTTGGACTCACCGACTCCGTCTGCACGACGCTCATCGAGCCGCTGCCTGCACCGCATCGAGGACACCGCACCTTGCATCGCTCCGTCTTGCACCGCAACCGCGATGAACGCCCGACCGGCTCGTACACTCCGTACCAGCCACAACGAGAAAGGTACTGTGACCGAGTCTGTTCACGACTCTGCTGGCCCGTGGCGACGCGGTCGGCTGGAACTGTTGGACTCTGTGTAATTCAGCATCGCGGTAGACCCAGACGGAGCTACCGACTCAGTACGAACTTTGTTTTTGGACTATTCCTGCAAAGAAGAAGTTACCTTATCAAGTATTCGTTTTTAAAGTACAGTATTGTGGATTTTCGTTGTAATTGGTCTTGTCTTGAGTATATAAAATATTGGTTATTTTTCTAAACTGGTGTGGTGTCCGTTTGTAGTGCTTACACTGTATTACTGTTGGTTATGTGCAAATGCTTTACACACTGCCTCTGAATTAAGCCTGACTGCTCGTGCCAAGCTACCACGAGGGTGAGCAGGGGTTACTTCACGAGTGTAACACCCTTACCCTGACTAGGAAGAAGGGTCCCTACTTGGACAAAGGTGCAAACCCTTGCCAACTAGAGATCCCATTTCTAACAAATACCATCTCCAGTCACAAACTATGCAACAGTATACACAGCTCTAAAAAAAATTCGAAATGTGCGTGCTCATCTTCAAGATCAGCCTATCCTGCCAATGTTCTGTGATAAAGGTGTTTTCCTTATTGTAACTCACATTTTTATGAGCAATCCAGTAGAATGTGATGGTCTTTATCCAATGATATGCCTTTTTCACATGACAAAAGTTGTGTTGCATTGTGCAGGAAGTTATCTCAGTGGATGTGGCATAGACAACGCACTTATTGAGCCGCAAATCTTTCGAAGCAAAACTGTTCGGTCAGTATTGAGCGGAACTCGTTATGTTAATTTGCTATAAGGTATACTCATCATATCTGAGATTATAGAAACATTGCTTTGTAATGCTTTCTGGAACAAGATTAGGTTTTGCATATCTTATCTCAGAAATGAACAAGGCACAAGGTGTACTTCATTCAAAAGATACAATTCAAACCCAGGCAATGTTCAAAACACTCAGTTCAAATCAGAAAACCTGAAGACCAAGTTTGTAGAGTTTGTCAAATAATGTAAAGAAAAATCATAACTTTTCAAGTACTGGGGAAATGTTTGACACATGATAGGTCTAGTGTAAAACTTGGTATATGCTGATCGGGAAGGTGATTGGGAGCTGAATGTGAAGACTATGAAGTCACTGATTACTGTGTTTCGTGAATTTGATTGCATAAACTACCTGAGATATTGGTCCTGGTATTTCGAAAGAGTGAAGAAATTAGAGGTGGAAAAACCCTACCTTTACAGTAACTTCATACAAAGGTTCAATTTTGTGGCTCCAGATATGAAATTGGAACATACCATCCAGATATCACAGAAAAGCTCCAAGGGAATTGTTGGTCAGACATGTAAAAGTTAATATGTTGCTCAATGGCAGCTAGTTTACCATGAAGTCCTTTCTATTTGTAATGTTTTCAGAGAAATGACAAATTCAAAACTAATGGACCATTGTGAAACTGTACCTTACAATGAACTTGTGGGAAAGTGAGGGGAACCTTTTAATAAACATGTTGACAGCCTTCTTCATTTCATGCAGCAGCAAGAAAACGCCTTTGAAATGACTGAGCCTGTGCGACTACACAACTTTGTGACCAAACAATATGTGGATAACAATATAAAGACGCGTCTATTATATATCCTGGTACATGGATCGAAACTATGCGCAGAACCGAAGCAGGAGAGATTTGTATTGAAAGAGGAAAAAGATGTTTGACATAATCACTAAAGCTAAACTTTCATGTTTTAATTGCCATAATAAGAGTTTCGTCCAACCAGCCACTACAAAAAAGGTTACAAAAAAATAACTTTCATAAGCACATAGAGAGATGGATGTAGCAAAAGAAAGGGGTGAATTTATCAAGGACATTCTGTTGTATGATCTTCTCCCAACAAATGCATTTTCATGTCACATGGGACCTAGCACCTCCACCAAGAGTACTCCATTCCCCCATTTACTCTTGTAATTTCAAACAATGTTCCTGTCAGCGGGGTCTTAAGGCCTCTTCTTTGTGATTTTGTCACTCTGTCAGAGCACTATCAGCTCTGCCCCTATTCTTGTGTGAATTAAAAGAGAATGAAAATAGCCTGCTACATGGTCTGGATTCACATTATAACCTGTTGTTCACGGCCCTTGCATAACTTGATCATGCACTGGCTGTGCAGCATCGTATTGGAACTCTTGCAACCAATTTTGAATGAAGCAAGAGAGATAACTGATAAACATGGAGGGTAAATACTGCCCAGGTTGATCAGTACTTTGTTTCAGGATCCCTCATGACCAATGAAGGAGCTGTCTAGCAGTACAGCTGAGGACAACTGAGTAGCAAGGACATAGTCTAGATAGAGAGCTAGCCCACACCACACTCGAATTAAGTCTAGGACAATGATCCTTATAGACAGAGGTCCTGCTGGATTACCTTGAAATAAGAAGTGGCTTGTGTTTTGTAAGAAAGGTTGCATGAATTACATCCTACAGAGGAAGGAGTTCAACAGTCTTGAAGTGCTTTGAGAGCAGTCATGAGTTATGCACCGCCAAAGAATACAGGTCACCCACTGCTGTGTATGGGGAGGAAACCACAACACCCATCCATTGGTCAAATACCAGGGGTAACTGTATCACTTGCATCAATGTTTTGCAAGCCTGATTTTTCCTCGACCCCACGAGTGCAAGAGGGAAATTTGTGAGTTCCTAGTTGCCTCCAGGAACCTCAAGAATCCCTAAGTTCTATCCTGTAGCCTGAGAACATTTTGGAGGTCACTGGGTGAGACCACACTAATCCAGACATTTTTGACCATGTGCAAATTTGTTAAGTGGTCCCTGCAACCCTTGAACCCTGTTCACTAATCTTCATTTTCACCCTGACCTCCAGGGCCCATGTCTTTTGATCTGTTGGTACCCATGTCACAGTAAAGATTTAACTAAGGCTCACAATTTACAAGATATAGCTCATAAAAGTTATTTCACTAAAAACACACAGACTTCAGGGTACAGGCATAAATCACATATGTAGTCTCCCACCACAGTGGACTTCTGAGGACTGTGCTGATCATCGGGAACTTTGTCAATTGATAATTATTTTCTGTCAGCCGCACCAGATTTTGGAAAGTCTTAAATGGACATTTTAGAAGGTGTGCATCATTTTGCATCTGAACGTTTTCAGTTCAAGTGCACTGAAAAATGGTAACACCCTGTAACACATGCAATAATATAAAACCTAGATACTTTCTCCACTCAAACACTACCACCTGGAACTGGTGGCCACTGAATGGTAACAAAGAAGGGATTTAGATTGATATTGACTGATATTTTGACTCCAGAGGACTTGAACTGTATTCTACGGTTGAGAATGTGCACTTCCAAGACCCCAGACCCAGCCTTTACAAACAAATTCCTTTGGATAACATTATAGAAAAAAATACTCCCTATCACGTGTTGGACCTGGCCCTTCGTGCAGGGTTATCCCCAAACTTTTTGCCTTCCTCTTCCCTTTTTCTGACCTTTTTGTTGGCTTTAGGGCTCTGTGCACTTTACCACTGCTAACCCGTGCTAAAGTGCATGTTCTCTCTCCCCTAAAACCTGGCATGATTGGTATACACCTGTTTGGCATATTTGATTTACTTCTAAGATCCTTGTAAAGTGGTATACCATATAACCAGGGCCTGTAAATTAAATACTACTAGTGGGCTTGCATCACTGATTGTGCCACCTAAGGAAGTAGCCTTTCAAACCTGTCATAGACCTGCCACCGCAGGGCCTGTGTGTGCAGTTTACTACCACTTCAACTTGGCATTTAAAACTACTTCCCAAGCCTTAAACTCCTCTTTTATTACACATAGGTCACCCCTAAGGTAGGCCCTAGATAGCCCTATGGGCAGGGTGCTCTGTAAGTAAAAGGACATGTACTTTTATGTTTGACATGTCCTGGTAGTGACAAACAACCTATTTCAATGTTCACCACTATGAGGCCTACTCCCCTCACAGGCTAGCATTGTGAATTCCCTTATATAATTTTAAGTGGTAATTCCTGATCAGAAAGGAGTAGCTTTGCCATATTTGGTAAGTTTAGAATGGTAGTGATAAATCCTACTTACTGGTGAAGCTGGATTTCACATTACTAATTTAGAAAGGTCACTTTTAGAAAGTGGGAATTTCTCTGTGCTTGTAACTCTTTGTGCTTTGCAGGCTTTCTCCAATACAGGTCTGGGCTGGGTGACAGCTACACTTTGTGCATTATCTCCAGACAGCTACAACACAGGAAGGGCTGGGTGTGACAGGGGATACATCAGCATTCATTTGTGTACTGATAGTCTTCTTGGGCAGGGAGTGGGAGAGGTAGTTCATACTTACATTTGAATAGGTTGTATCCTGCCCTCACACCAAGGGCTGATTTACCCCTTATTGATAGTCTGGAGGCTGGGCTGGTTTGAAAGGGATCCTTGTGTACTTCAGAGAGTTCCTTTGAAGTCACCCTCTACATCAAAGACAAGCCATAAGTACTGGGGCTCTGACCCCAACTAATCAGTTCACTTTTGGGTCCTGAGGAGACTGCCAAGAAGAGGAGCTGCACTGTCAGGAGAGACTGCCATTTAGCTAACTGCTCTGCTGTGTTGGTCTGCTGCCTGCTGATTGCTGTGCTGCTAGGAGGGACTGCCACTTTGCAACTTGCTCTGCTGTGCTGGCCTGCTGCCTCTTGCAGTGAGAAGGACTGAACCTACTCTATATCCTGCAGAACGCTCTAAGTAACTCAAAGGGCTTGTTGGCTTGCCACCTGTTTTGAGAACTCAGGGCCATCAAAGATCTCACCTACACACTGCTGCCACGGCACTCTGTCAATCGTGAGTCCAGCAGCAGTGTGTTCTGACTAGGAGCCATGATTTATCAATCCTTGCTTTGCATTCTACAACCAGCGCATGTTGTGCGCTTCATATCCTGTGAAGACCAGCACGTGTTGAGTGCTCCGTAACCTGCAAGGACCAGTGCGTGTTGAGCGCTGCATATTACTCCAAAAACCAGCAGGTGTCGAGCGCTTCACATTTCACTGAGAGCGGTGCATGTTTCCGAGCCCCATGCTTGTCACCAGCACAGAGGGAAGCCTCAGCTTCGGAAGCCCGAGGGTTGCCCAGCAACGCATAGGCCTCAGCCAACATCAGCCGGGGATGGGGCTCAGCTGCTGGAGGAAACTTCGCCCTGTGCTGTGTGCCACAGAGACTGTCCCGATGGACTGAGGACATCTCCACATGTCCCCCCAGATGCCAGCCAAGTACAGTCAGTGAGGGAGGCGAGGCCCCGCACAGCAACTCTGGGCTGGCTGTGATTCTTTGCTCAGCCTCATTGTTTGCTTGTACCCGGTAAGGCCCTGCGCGTCAGCTCTGGTCTGCCTGCTGTTGATTACCCAGCTTCTGTATACTTCCTTACTAGTCCCGAGGGGCCCGTAACCAAAGCCGGATTGGGAGAAGCTGGGATCCCCTGTGAATCACCTCGGTCGGAAGACTGCATGGAAGCCCGTAATCTCGAGTGCTCATCCAGCACTGACCCCAAAGACATTACTGTATAAAGTCTAATAGGCGCGCAGGTGCTCCTATCCCCTATGTTTTACTAATGCAATTATTACAATTTTCCAGTAATGTATGAGATTCTCTCTAATCCTCCATTACTTGCACTAATTATATGATTGCTATCATTTTGACCTTGATGTGTTTGCAATATAGTAATATATTTTAAAAACACTGTGTAAAGTCTCTTTTTGTTATATACTGATTGTGTTACTGTGTGAGTGGGTTGCACAAATGCTTTACACATTGCCCCTGTAGGGAAGCCTGCCTGCTCTGTGCCAAGCCACCAGAGGGTGAGCACAGGTTATCTTTGGTGTGTATATGACTTATGCTGACTAGAGTGATGGGTTCTGCCTGGCTGGGGTGCATACCTTACCCAACCAGAAAACCCATTTCTAACAGCATGTATGTGCTATAATGTTATTCGGACACAGATCACTGATAGGAAGGGGCTAAAAGTTCAGATTTGATTTCTATATAATTTTTTCATATGTAGTATTTAGTTTTATGTGTCCTAAAATACTTTTATTATTAAAAGGTACCAGGAACCTGGTAACTGGACATTCAGCTATTAAGGAGTAGTGTGATATCTTCCTATGTTTTTAGTGTCTGTCCCACGCTGCCTCCTTGAGCAAGTCTTGGACTGATCTGCGGAGCTACTCTCCCAGAGTCAAGTGCTGGAAATGAGTTATTGGTTATCCAGTTGAGTGCAATAGTACAACAGGCCCAGCACGCCAGTGCAGAAGTCATAGTCACCCTTTCATAGAACTGTTTTAATCACCATTTGTTCTATCTGCAAATGCCACTTGTAAATGTTCTTCTGACATTTGTGATACTGAATGGTGCTTCAACAGTGATTGGGTCCATGGGTTTTGAAGCAGCATTCCAGTTGTCAAGGAGTGAATAAAATAGCCGTCACTGGCATTTATACAGCATTTCTCATGTCCCTCTAACAGGCACATGCATCAAAAGTAAAACCGGTCGCAAACGGGCAGATTCTCAGAATCTGCCCCTTTGCGACCGGTATTTTTGCATTTGGGATGCATCATCCCAAATGCAAAAATCGCAATTTAAGTAATCTCTAAATTGCGATTACTTAAATTGCGATTGCATTTAAGGAATCGCAAATTGAGATTCCTTAAATGCAATGCAACAAAGTAAAAAATTAGCGATTTCACTACTAGGGCGCAATTTACCATGAAGTTGAACTTCATGGTAATTTGCAAAACTTTGAGAAATGCACTAAAGTGCATTTTTCAAAGTTGAAGGTTAGACACACACATGTCCTTGGGACATGTGTGTGCGCAACATATGTCCACGGATCAATTTCAGGGTGCAACAGGGTGTCCTTTTGACACCCCTGCACCCTTGAAATTGCATGCTTAATTTGCGAGTACCTATTGGTACTCGTAAATAGCGTCACATTTTCCCATTCATTCCTATGGGCCTGTAGGCCCATAGGAATGAATGAAGCCATTCCTTATTTGTGACTCGCGAATTTGCAGAGTCGCAAATAAGGAATGTGAAGGAATCGCTATTATTATAGCGATTCCTACATGCATAGGATTTTGCAAATCCTTAATTGCGAATCCTTAATATTCGCTATTAAGGACTCGCAAAATCCTAGCTTGATGCATGTGCCAGTAAATCCTTTAGAGACATGCACAATATGGGGGATTCAGCCAATAGGTTAATCTCTGATACTTTATTGGTACATCAGGTACAGCCCCCAAAGAAACATAGCCATATGTCTCGGGCCCGGTCAGCTACAGTTCCCTGAACATTTTCTGCACCATCTATTCACGTATGACACTGCTAAGTGCTTCCAATAGGACTTTTCCTCCTACAATGAAGCATTGCTAAATTTGGTCAAACATTTTCCATCTCTCGCAGGCTTATTCGTCCTTTGGCAAGTGATATTTTAGGAATACTCATCGATCTATCTGTGCTTGTAGCCCAGACCTGAAAGCACGTAGGCTACTCCCACATCACCTTATCCAGGAATAGGGTTCAATTGAGCAGCAAGTGCGGCGATTGCAGAGATCAACAGTGTGCAGGTCCCAAATGTGTACAATTACAGCCTTCTTTTACTACCCACCACAATGCTGGGTTCCCATGCTTATTTCTTGCATTATGGTCCAAGGCACCCATACTATGACACTGACCTCATCCACAAGAATACATTGCTGCAACTGCAAAAGTAATTTTGATGTACTTCGTGGTGGAAACCTGCTGCTCGTTAAGTTTGAAATTCTGTCACAGTTCAATTTCTTACTCTAACCCGGGCTTCTAGTACTGTTTTAAAAAGTTATGTTTTTAAAGATACGGGCACTTGCTTCACATGAACAAGGTATAATTTATATTTGCTTGGATGAGGTAGTTGTATTTTTTTATTTTGAATTTTTATCATTGACCTCTAAATAGTTTATATTCCAAAATCAACAGTTTCTAATAACACTCTCTCTGATTTAGAACACAGAGCTTGAACGGATAAGTGGAGAATAGATAATGGTTCACTACTTTACGCTGCCAGGATGTAAGATTTGGCTTACCGTGATTTTGCTTGAACTGTCTATGTAATCGGGAAGAAGTGGCAAAAATGACAATAGGCGGCAATTGAAATAAAGCAAACATCCATATGCTCTCTTTTCCTGTTGAAATGGTCAAATGTACCAACAATCTCAATGGGAGCTACATTTGCCATGGAACCACTAATTGAAGTTATGGAGCAAACCGAATAATAATGAAAAATACTAAATTGCTTACACTTGCATTGCTTTAGTTTTAGAAGTATGTTGAAACATCTGGACCTAATTAATAATCAAATAATTGATTTATATTATATTTGGGATTAAATTCGATTCGATACTTACTAATTTATTTTTAATTGGTAATGGTGTAACCCCGACCACTGCACAACAAATTTTCAATTTAGTTGTTCTCAGGGCACAAGTCAGGAGGTACCCAAGGGTGGATGGCGTCCACCCACTATTTTCACAGAGTGGACGGTGTCCACCTTGCAAATAAGTGGGCCCAGTTGAAATAGGCTGACCTCATCCCCGTGCAATTTTCAGGCACCGGGACACATTCAGCAGCTTCTGCTTTTGTTTGGAGCAGCAACTGTAGAGGTGTGGGGAGGGGACTTTGTTTTTTAAAATTCCTGCTGGGCCCAAAACAAAGGCCAAAGTTAAGGGGCTATCAAGCCTCCTCTCGAGTATCCTGGTTGGAAACTATCTGGAGTCTCACACCTAGATGCAAATGCAATGGAGGAGAAACAAAGGCGCACAGCTTGTTATTACTTCACAAGTACTTAAGAGAGGCATGCTTTTCACTTTGTTCAGTCCATTTATATAAGAGATATAAATCAATCAATCAGTGAAACTTATAAAGCACTGCTTCTCACCCCGAGGGATATCCAGGCACTGTTGGGCCGCGTTAGTCAAAGAGTTGTTAGAATAGAAAAATTCATGGGCGTGGTTTCGGCGCCGTCTAAGATGGCCGCTTGACCGGGAGGCTCCGACACGCCGGGACGTCTTTTTATCTACCGATGCGTTTCCCGCATCATTAACGTGGCAGAAACCACCTGCTTTGCTACCGGAACACCGCCGCATCATGGTGAGCTGCTTTGTTTAACGAAGCGCGTCGCGCTTCTTCAGCTATAAGCGCAGACACGATCTCCTCAGAGCACCCGCCATTTTAACTCTCCTGCATTTCTCCGTTATGGATAACGAGCGGAGCAGCGTTTTTGGTGCCACTTTCTATCCTTCCTCATAATGAAGGACCTTTTATCCTCCTACTCCTCTGTTGCACCAGCATTTCAGCATATCTGCCATCACCTTGCCTTTATGTGTGATTTTGGCTTCGCTTTTAATGGCATTTTCACCTAATGGCATCATTACCTTACAGACTATTTTGGGTGCTTCTTTCTATTACAACTGTCACAAGTCTCATTTGCCATAAGTCGGACTGCCAATTTTAATATCTCTACATTTCTTATAGCAGTTTTAACTAGAGAATTCCTCACTTTTTCTTTCCAATCATCAAATGCCTCCATTTACGTGAATGGAATGTACCTGCTCTACTAATCAAGCCTCTCCTTGTCAATTTGCTGTTATTTTATGACATGTGGCCTGGCATCACTGACTGTCTACTAAAGGGTGTCTTGCATAGGTTCCTCTAATATACTTCCAACTTCATTGTCATCATATTTTTTGCCTTTTTGAGGAATCTTGTTGCCACGATCACCCTCTCCTCTAGCTTTGGTTCTCTTCACATACAACGCACATTGCTCTACTTATCGAGCTTATTTTTATGGGTAGATTACGCAAACCGCAATTTGTATTTGTTCCTAAAGGTCGCACCCCATCGTCTACTACATCTCCTCTGCCAGCAACGGCTCCAACCCCCGCTGGAGAAATGGCTGGAGTGTCTTCTACTCGCACTCCCTCGTCACAATCTACATCCCATAAATCTTCTCCACCTTCTTCGGCTTTCAAACGTCTGAAGCAAGATCCTCCCTCTCCCGACAAGGTGCCATCTCCCATCTCCATGGAGCTACTGTTGGAGGAAATTCGCGCTTTGCGTCCGTTTGTGGAGGAAACAAACAGTAAAATGCAACTCCTGGAGGAAAAATGGTCTTCAATGGAGGATAGAGTTTCTACAATGGAACAACAACTCTCGGCTGTCCAAGGTGACTCTCAAAGGCTTTCCTCTCTGGAGAAGGAGGTGCGCAAACTTCAACAGCATACTCAAGATTTGGGAAACCGGAATAGGAGGAATAATTTACGTATTTATGGTTTACCTGACGCTTTGGAAGGTGATGATCCTGTTTCCTTTTTCTCCTCTTTCCTACCAAAACCATTAGATATGCCTCCTTCAACGGCCCTCAATATACAGAGAGCTCACAGACTTGGTCCTTGTTCTCCGATTTCTACATCCCCGACCAGGCCCAGAGGAGTCATCATTCTCTTCTTGAAATTTACTGACTTGCTTTCAGTCCTTTCTGCAGCTAGAGTCAAACGACAAGTTTCTTGGCTTGGTCAGAGGGACTTTCTATCTCAAGATGTCTCCAATGTTACCGCTGCCAGGCGGAAAGAATTTCTCAATCTCCGACCACCGCTTCGCTCTCTTGGAGCTCGTTATGGCCTTTTTCACCCTTGTATCTTTAAGGTGACTTACCAGAACCAGACCTTGTCCTTTGAGGATCCTGCGGAACTCAAGAAATTCATCCATTCTCACTCTTCAAGCAATATGGACACTGCTGGTCCTTCCGTTGGTTGACAAATTCTAATTCTATCTGCATTTATTCCCATTTTTCAATGCTGTTAATATATGATTCAACTCTGTAGTCTATATTTGTTTTTCCTTTTACACATTTTTTTTTTTATCTTGTTGATTTATGTTTCAATTATTTAGTTCATATTCGTTCGTCTTTTTAAATTTTTTAGGTTTTCCTACTTGTTGTGATGTCTGCTCAATTGCTCTCTCATATCTTTACAGGTTTCGTCTGTTATTTATAACTTGTATGATCCGTCTCCATGTTTCTATTTCTCCTGGTGTGGTCTGGGCTTCCCGGGTTCGAGCGTCTCATCTTTTCGTACGTCGTCATTGCCTCAGTGTTATCTCGTTTTGTTCCCCTCAGGTATGTTTTTTCAGTCGTCCTATTTGGATATGTACTGTCTCTCCTTGTTCTCTCTCTTTTCCATCTGACTCCTTTCTCCTTTTTCTGCTCCCTATCCCCCTTCCCTCTTGCTTCCTGTTTCACTTTCTTACTATTGCGTATTTTGCTCTATATGTTTCTTTAATGTTGTTACATTCAGAGTTATCTCTTGGAATGTTAAAGGTTTTATTAGCCCAATTAAAAGACAGAGAATCCTTTCGCATCTTGCGTCTTATAACCCTGATTTGGTTCTCCTTCAGGAGACAAACCTCACAGAAATTGAGGCATTGAAATTAAAAAGAGGTTGGGTGGGTACAGTTTTATTCTCCCCTTCTACAAATAAAAAAAATGGTGTTATAATTCTATGCCATAAAAAATTAAATTGTAAAGTCATATCGCAAGAAATTGATTCAGAAGGAAGATGGTTGTTAGCTAAGTTGCTAATTAATAATGTTTCTTTAACTGTTCTTAATGTTTATGGGCCTACACATCCGGATAGTTCCTTTTGGCCCTTGATTACGCAGAAATGTATTAAATTTAGAGATGATCTCTTCATATTAGGAGGCGATTGCAATCAAGTTGTAGACCCATTTCTCGACCGACAATCTCAAGTCCGCTTCACTCCTCACAAGACTCATAAACATTTTCTCAACACTATCTCTCAAGTACACCTTGTAGACTTGTGGAGACTTTCCCACCCTGACACTCTTGATTTTTCTTTCTTCTCTCCTCCCCATGCCTCTCTTTCCCGCCTGGATTATATCTTTCTCTCTCAATCTTTATCTCAAAATCTGCTATCCTCCTCTATTGAACCTATAGTTATTTCTGACCATGCCCCAATTGTAACAGATCTTGATTTGCTCCCTCCGCATCCCAAGTCCTCCCGCTGGCGCTTTAATAATTCTCTTCTGTTGGACCCTCTTTTCTCTACTTCTTTTCCCACTTTTGCAAATGATTTCTTTGTTCTTAACAATGACTCCAATTCCTCCCCTCATATCATTTGGGATTCTTTTAAAGCCACTGCAAGAGGCTTTATTATAGATTTTGTCTAAAAAAAAGAAACGGTTCCTTCAACAGCGAGAGGCTACCTTGGCACATATTAAGTTCTTAGAACATAAATTCTACACCTCTTCGATGGACTCAGTCTCACCAGAATTAATATGTGCTAAATTAGCTTTTAACAAATCCACTACTGATAATGCGTCTTCAATTCTTCTTCGTAGTAGTGCTCGCTACTATGGTGGTCGTAATAAAGCAGGTAAGCTCTTGGCGAATTACCTCAAAACACGTAAAGATCGTACTCTAATTGATTCTATTTACTCTTCAAACGGCTCTCTCTTGCCTAAAGATCAAGATATTCTCAATGAATTTAAACTTTTCTACATGGATCTTTATACCCCAGAATCTCCTCCTTCCCCTTCTCTCATTCAAGCATACCTCAATAAACTTCCTCCTCCTTCTAACTCTCACCTTAATCTTTCTGTTCTAGAAACAGATTTATCCCTTAATGAATTATCTGCTGCCTTAAATTCCTTAACTAAAGGGAAAACTCCCGGCCCAGATGGTTTCTCCGTTGAATTTTATTTGCATTTTTCTAACCTGCTTCTCCCCAAACTCTTAACACTTTTTCATTCCTTTTTTCTAGCTGGTAAGACAGAAGGCACTTTTCAAGAAGCCACTATTTGCCTCATACATAAAGAAGGTCGAGACCCCATGTTTTGTAAGAATTACCATCCGCTTTCTCTGGTCAATGTTGATTATAAATTATTTGCCAAAACACTTGCTCTGCGCCTAGATCCTCTTATGCCCCACTTGATTGGCAAGGAGCAATGTGGTTTTGTCAAGGGTCGACTTACTTCCGATAATTCTCGTCTTTTTCTTAATGTTCTAAACAAAATTCCCTCCCTCTCCACATCCTTGGCGGCCATTTCTGTTGATGCTGAAAAGGCTTTTGACAGAGTGGACTGGTCCTTCTTATTTGCTTCATTAAAATGGCACGGTTTTGGCCCCAAATTGATTTCACTCATCTCTCTACTCTACTCCGCCCCCAGAGCCTCGGTATTAATTAACAGCCGTGTCTCATCTTATTTTCCTCTTCAAAGTGGAGTTCGCCAGGGTTGCCCTTTTTCTCCTCTCCTCTTTATTTTGGCCCTTGAACCTTTTCTCTCATCTATTCGCAATAATGACTCCATTTCCGGATTTTCTTATGGTGATCAACAACTAAAACTCTCCGCTTATGCGGACGATATCCTACTCTTTATTTCTGCTCCCGAAACTTCTATTCCTCCGTTATTACATGAATTTGCTTCCTTCTCCCTTGTTTCCAGCTATAAAATTAATTCAGACAAAACAGAAATTCTTCCTCTTACAAAATTTTGTCTCCCCCACTCCTTTTCTTCCACTGGCTTTGCCTGGAATAGTTAAAAAATTAAATATCTAGGTATATGGTTTTCCAACTCCATCAATTCTTCTATTAAATTAAATATGTCCGCAGTTTTATCCCAAATTGATAAACTGTTTTCCTCTTGGAACCCCCTCTTCCTTTCTTGGTGGGGTCGGTTAGACTCAATCAAGATGATGATTGCCCCTATCTTGATTTATATATTCTCTATGCTCCCTATCCATATCCCTGCCTATTACTTTAAGCGTATTGACTCTTGCCTCTCTAAATTCCTTTGGAAAAATAAGAAAGCTAAGATCTCCCTATCTTCCCTTCGCAGGACGAAATCTAATGGAGGTGTGAACTTCCCTGACTTTCGTCTCTATCATAAATCCTTTTCCCTTTGGCAGGCCGCGAAATGGCTCTTTTCCGTTCCTTCCCCATTCACTCCACTTTGGCTTTCCATTGAACAAACCTTATTATTACCCTTCTCTTTAAAGGAAGTTGTGGCTTTCGCTGCCAATACCCCGTGTACCTCTCCTCCCCTGTTTAAACACACCTGTTCACTTTTGAAGCCTTTGGTATATTCTTGCCCCATTTCTAGAGAATCCTTCTTAGAATCTCCAATCTGGCATAACTCCCTTATTCTCCTTAACAATAGACCGATCTATTGGAAAGCTTGGAGGTTGAAAGGCATAACTTGGGGCAAACATCTTTTGGATGGCTTATCTCCCTGTGCATTCCCCTAATTTCAAGCCCAATTCCATTGCCCCCGATCCTTTTTACAGAAATTCACCACTCTCATGTCAGTCATTCTTGATACTTACTACTCTCTTCCCCCTTCGTCTCCCCCTGTTGTCCAACATTCCCTTCTTACGATACTTCTCTTTTTGCCCAAAGCTTCCCTCATTTACAAATACTTCTTAGCCCCCAATCCAGAACGTGCAAAATCCAAATTGGAAATTTCGTGGGAATCTGACTTGGGATGTGAATGGAATATTATTTTCTGGGATAAACTCTGGTCCCGATCTTTAAAAATTTCTCGCTCTGCTTCTCTTACCCAATCTTTGTTTTTTCTTTACCATAGACTTTATCTTACCCCTGCTTCTATAGCTCGCTTCTCTCATTCTACTGACTCTAATTGTTGGACTTGTGGTTCTTCTAATGCTAACCTTATACATCTTCTCTTCCTTTGCCCTTCGGTTTCTAATTTCTGGGGGAAAGTCTGGTCCTATATATCTCGCATATTCAATATTTCTATTTCTTATTCTATCCCTCTTCTTTTCTCTGGTAGTCTTTCTGATGCCTTAGATCTACCCCCCCATAGTCATGGTCTCTTTGACCTTATGCTTGCTTTAGCTTTCCAGCACATCTCTCTCAACTGGAAATCCCTTACAAAACTTTCTATACAACACTGGTGGAATAGTCTTTGCCACTTTCATCGACTTGACATTGCTTTTGCCTCCTCCTGTAAGCCACGCGTTAATAGTGATCTTTTTTGGTTACCCCTTACTAACTATTTAAACCAACCTGTCTCAACAAGTAAATCTCGTTTAAATGCTGAAAGTTTTAAACCCCCTTGAATACTTGCTTTCTCTGTTCTCTTCTTTTTTTTTTTATCCTTGTTGGCTTATTGTACGTAATTAATTAATTAAGAAATTTACTCACATTCCTTTTAATATGCATTATTCCATGATACCAATGTATAAGAATTTTTTCCCCTTCATCTCTCCCTTCTCCCTCCCCCTTACCTTCCTTCCTTATTCCATATAAAATTTAAAATAGCTTTTATTGTTCTTAAATAGTACTAGCCATATTTTCCTTTATGTTTCTATTTCTTATATGAATTCTGTAATGCTGGTCTTTTGTATATCTTGTTAATTTTCAAATAAAGATTTTTAAACTCAAAAAAAGAATAGAAAAATTCATGTTTGCGAATTGTTCTATGTATGTTAGCATTCGCTGCACCATTTACTATGTGGGCGCCATTTTGGGTTATAATCAAAACTTATCCTTCATCATTTCTGAGAAGAGGCCTCGGTTGGGATTCATTTCCCCGAGTCTGGGATTCACTTCACTAAGGAATACACTGTTCTTATTAGCGCATACCTTTCCCACTAGATAGAGACCTTCTCCCACTTGTCTAGTGGCGGGCACGGGCAATGCAACCTTGAGTAGTAGATAGTGTGTGCCCAGCCTCAGAATCGAAACTTATTTTTTGTACTTCACTGTTTAGCTGCATCTGCCTGGAAAATTCCACAGTGGGCGTGCCTTCATTGGTTCTAAAATGTACATAATGTATCTTTATGCTTGCTGATGTCAGTCCCTCTGCAGCACTCCTAGAGACTGGGCAGACTGGGCTCCGCTCAGAGTGTACTTTGAATAAACAGTTATTGGTTTGTATTCTCTACTGTCTGACCAACTCTTCATTTGGTATGGAAGGCTGAGAGGTGGTCATTAGTGACCCAGGTGACCCTAAACCAGTGCTTAATTTGTGCCGGTGCTTTCCGGTGCTTAGCACCGGCACTTATTTCCCAGGGCCGGGTCTATCGAATTTTTCAACCCTCGGCGGTGAGCCCAGTATTTATTTCTTGCCTGTGGTGCACGTTTCCTGTTCTACCCCTAGTCACGAGTGAAAAGGCTGTTGCTGCTGTTGATTAAACTGCAGCAGCAGCGCAAGACAGATTGACATTTTCTCTGCACACTTTGAGGTTTCCCAGCTGCACTGTCTAGGAGGAGCCGGAGGAAAGAGAGAAAGCAGCTCCCTGTTCTTAGATGGAGTGCTTGAATTACGTGTCCCAGCCAATCTAGATGCCCCTTTAAAGTTTTTTATTGTAGTAAAGAGGAGAGTGGCTTCAGGATTGGATGGGAGGCCTGCCTCGGTGCAAATCAAACTGTAGACACGTGCATAATCAGGAAATGACAGGCAGCGCGAAGGTGGAAGCACCCATAGTCTTTCCAATCACAGCGCAGCTTCATTATGAAGGCACATAGTGATTGGATGTGTTTTTCTGGTTCATATCCAGTAATGCTTCTTCCTCTATTCGAAATTGCTTGCAAAATGCGTGTGCGCTCGGACTGCTGATAGCTTATTAAAGCCAAAAGATGATGCAAAGCTGTCGTCATCGGTGTAGTCTTCGACTTGTGAACACAGGCGCAGGCTCACCTTTCCTTGACGTGAAATAAAGTCATCATACCGCCGAGGGAAAAGGAAACTTGCAGCAACAGGTAAATTAATATATTGTATGGAAGACATGCACTCTGATCGCTGATGTTATTTTTTGGCCTAGACATGCGCTTTATTTTTTTAACCATACTGATTACTTTCTTTACGAAGGCATTTGGCATCTAAAAATATTGAAGCATCATTCTGTTGGGCGCTTAGCTAGTGGACGCAGAAAGTTGCTGGGGAAATAGAGTGGTGCATGAAATAGTCAGGTGTAAATTTAGAGGACGGGCTGTAGAGGAAAATATGTACCAGGTCATTATAAAAAGTAGACTTAACCAGGATGGAGAGGTACATGCACGGTTTATCTGGATGGCGGCACTATGTGTTTCCATTTCCCTATATAGAAGTGTCACATGGCTTTTCTTCCAGGTGGCCACAAATCTTTTCATTTCATTTGTATTTCTATGCCTTCATCGAAACCATCATCTGACAAATGATTGAATCTTAGCATTTTACATAAATGTATATTAAAGTGAAAGCTTATTTTGGTTTTATTACATAATTTATGTGTCTGGTTGCAACTCAACTATTTCACCTCTCATTATTTACCCCTTAAGCCAGAGAGGCAGGCAACCATGTGTGCAAAAAGAAAAAGTACTACTTTGGTCACTGTACAAATTTGGCAAATTATTTACTCATATGCATGAGATAATTTTCACCAATGGAACAAATATAAAGACACACTCAACCTTAAGAAGTACAATCGGAATTGCTTTTAAAACATATATTTCCAACCTATTGTTTTCTCAAAATATTCTGTAAAAAACTTCATTTTGCTCTGTTCTCGGATATTTACCTTGCTTCCCTCTCTCAATTTGGGAACATTATTTAACACCACCACTGCGCCGAATTACACTGTGTTTTTATGGTCTGTTTTTTATTTCTCACATCCCACTATATTGGTGGGCCACCGTCTTGGCTTCTGGAACGTGTGAGTGCTGAGTGCTTTTGATCAGGTCACATTTTCTTCTTTCCTTTGATTGTGGAGGCAGAGGCTGCTCTTTGACTTTGACACTCAGTGTGCTGTAGGTCCGACCCGAGGGAAGCTGGAAAACGTCACTCCTCAATCTCACTAGGCTTTTTCCCCATCTGGGGCCAAATACCGAGGCATTCATTAAAACACAATGGACTTGTACATTTCAGATTTATATTCTACGCACATGCATGTCTGTGGGGGATTTATCTAGTGCAAAGTGAGCTAGAAATAAACAAGGTGCTGTACAGAGACCGGTGTACAGACAGGGAGTACATCACACAGGCTCAAACTTACAGTACAGAGGAAAGGGTACAGAAACGAAGAGGGAGTGGGCTGTGGCATAGCAAGTCTCCAATGGGCTCTAATGCTTGCAAAGAAAATTGGGCCTAAACGTTCCTGTTGGGCAGTAAAAACAGCAATTATTGTAGTTCATAGGGGCCCTCACAGCCACTGCAGTTGCTGCACAATTGACAGCCCATGCCCCTGGGGTCCCAAAAGAGTATGTCTCAAAAGATGACCAAGCCTTAAAACAACAGAGTGCTGAAAGTCACAGGTGAAGAAGGCATGCTGCTCTATTGATATAAAAGGTTTAGGTCAAAGAGATTTAGGTCACACCAAAGCTGAAAGATTCCATCAAATGTTACCGACCATCACAATATCTACCAATTGTTAAAATTGTTTTTTTCCTGTTTGCAGGAGTGGACCCTTTTTCCCCTGTTTTTACCCCCCTCTTTTCCTTCTCATTCTTCCACCTTGCATACATTAATTTATCCACTGGCTTAAACGCCATCGCCTTTTGGACTTGTAGCCCATGATACCCAAGAACCAGTGGGGAAGCTTGGTCAGTAAGATTGGTGGGGTGAGCTTCAGGTTTCCCAACAATCACACTGCCATATAATGTTAAAACACAATATACGGAGAGCAGGGTGCATGAGAGGGTTTAAGGGGCAGTGGAGAAGGAAAGGAATGTAGACTGGTAGGGGTACTAAGTGAGATAAATTACAATAATTTGTAAAATACTCAATATTTTTAAAGAGTTTCAAAACAGAGAGTGTGTGTGCGTTTTGTCTGGGTGTATGTAACAATTCTTGGTGAAATGTTTGATCTCAGGGCCATAAATTTAAATCTTGGTGTGGCCACTCAGCCGTTCATCTTTCTGAGGTGGATAAAATTAGGGCCTTTGAGTTGGATAACAGCATTTTGAATTCGGTTGCAAGGCCTCCTCTTGCGAATATGCGATTTACAAACATACATGGTGTGTTAAGGACACAAAAATGTATTTTAATCTTTTTTTTCTTTCAATTTATTTGCAATATTACTCGGTCATTATTTTCTCTGTCCATCCTTGACCCAGTACCTTTCTGCTTGTATCTATTCCCCTGACCTCCTTTCTTTCCTTCTTCTCATCTTTTTATTTTTCTCTTCCTCAGCACCTCAAGCCATGCCTCCTTTCTTCTTTCCATTCTTGCTGCCTTACATCCTCATTCATTCCCCACCCTTCTTCCTTTGGTGCATATCTTCTTTCTTCCTACATTTGTTCCTTACTTTCTTTTTCTTGATCCTTCCTTCATCCCTTCTTTAATGTCTCCCTCTCTTATCCTCAACCCTTCCTTCTGCTTGTCTTCATCCAATCCTTTCTTCTTTCTATTCTTCCATCACACAGTTTACTTCCTTTATTCCTTTAGCCCTTAATTTCTTCCTTTCACATTATTTTCGTATTTCCTCCATCTTTCATCGATTACTTATTTATTTCCTCACTCCTTTACTCCCCTTCCTGCCTGCATTTGTTGATGCCTTCTTTAATGCATTCCTTCCTTCCTCTTTTCCCCTCTTTTAAACAGCACTATACAAGCGCATTCTCTTCAGTTTGCCAAGTTGCCTCAGTCCTCAAATGACTTTTCCTAAAGCTACATTTTGAGGTGTACACACATTCTCTAATTTGAGTTCACTTTTGAGTTGTTTTCATAGGCTTTCCATAGGATATATGTTATATTGATTTGTATAGTGCACTAATCACCTGAGAGGGTATTCAGGCGCTTGAGCAGGTGTGTAGTTGTGAGGACCCCGTGGTGCATATATGAAGAGCCAAGTATTCAGCATCTTGTGAAACTCAAAAAGTGAAGGGAAGGCTCTGATGTGTTGAGGATTGTGGATGTGGGCGGGGCCAATAAAGGAAATGGGTGGAGCCAGCAGAGGAAGTGGGCGGAGCTGGGGGAAGTGGGGGTGGCCTCCTAAAAATAAATCTGAGCACCTGCACTTAATATTTTACAAATTAAGCACTGCCCTAAACGGGTGACTTCCTTCAGAGCCCAGGTCTTGAGCTCCTTCAGGAAGATGGTCAGTGATGGGGCAGTGCGTAGTTGGAGAGGAAGGGTGTTCCAGGAACTGGCAGTGAGATGGGAGAAGGAGCGTCCTCTGGTGTGGGCTAAGTGGATACAGGGGGTGCATGCGAGTGCAAGGTGAGCGGAGATTCCTCGTGGGGAGGTGGAAAGTCAGACTATGGTTGAGGTAGTGGGGTCCGATGTTTTGTAGTGCCTTATATGCATGGGTGAGGAGTTTGAACTGGCATCTCTTGTGTACAGGGAGCCAGTGGAGGTCCTTTAGATGGGTGGAAATGTGTGACCTTTTGGGAAGGTCGAGGATGAGTCTGGCCGCTGTGTTTTGGATGGTCTGGAGTCTTTACATGCACTGTGAGAATGTCAGATGTGCCGGTCAGTCCCAATATTTTGAAATAACAATTTAAATACCACTATTTTAATATATTTCTTTTATAGCGCTACTCATCCCAATTCAGGGTGTCAGAGCGCTTTACATCACACGTCACACATACACATACCCATTGTACATTGACAATAAATCATATTAGTGTTTATATCAATGTACAGCATGTGTTACATGAGGGTTACAGGTCACATGTCCTTCATAGATTACTGAGCTATATTAGAAGGATTACAATTTATGAACTGCAAGTAACAAAATCATCTCTGTGTTAAAAGTAGTAGCCCACTTATCTATCTACATAAAATATACATCTTTCATCTGCATGTTCCATGATGTGCTTTGCAGGAGACACTTAACCCTCTATGCTACTTTGATTCAAAACTGGGACTAGACAAAACACAGATCTCTGCAGCAAATGCTTTAACCACCAGAGTTATCTTACCATTAATAATATTCCCTGAGATTTACTGGGCATGAGAAGCAAAATGTAGAGTTTGCAACCAATTAAGCAGAACAGAATTGCTCCATTTCTCCTCGTTTGTCAATTTTTTTGTGGCACAGTTTAAAAATAAAAATGTATAAATTGATACCCAGATTTGAGTTAGGGTTGTGTAACCTTTTGACACAACTTCGACACAAAATCTATCTCACCTGTTAAATCTCGTAATGCGCTCAAATGTACTCATAATAGGGCTGCTAAACATATGTCTGAGGTCTTAGGATCTGATGTCACTTCTTGTGGTGTCACATTTCTGCAAGGTCATGGGTTGTGATATCACTTCCTGTGATGCTACGAGCGATGTCACGTGCAATGATGTCACACGCTGTGATTGCACCATGATGTCACTTACATACTGTCTAACTTGTCTACCCTCACTTCTTTTTTTAGAACTTGCACCTCTGGTTATTCTGATGTGAAATTATACTACAATTTTTCGCAGTGGGGGACACACCAACTCCTAATGCCTGCTGATGGAACTGCATATGCTAAGCATACAAAGCAAATATGAAGTCGTGATTTGCTATGCAAGTCCAGAACAATCAAGATTTCTGTTCAACAAAGAACGTCTAATTACCCAAATGCCTTCGAATGTGCATGTAAAACGCGCTAATTAATTGAACGCTATGCAATCCTTCGTGACTTTTAGCAAAACGTATGCTTTAGGGTTAACCATACTTTGAAAGAACAGCGAATTAATTATTTATTTCGTTAACAGTCGCCACCGTGACAGACATGGATACGTGCTTTCCCAGCATTGTACATACGCAGCCATATTTAAAACACTGGCATATTGTGTCCTGAGGCACTGCGCACCTAACTGCCGGCAACCCCCCTCTACTTATTGTGTTAATATGAGCAATAAAGGGGCACTGGCGTGCAATCACGAGAACATAAAGGCTCTGTTTCCCGCTCTAAATTGTAATACCATTAAAAGGCATCCATACACGCTGCACACAGAATGCATTTTCTAAGAGTCACTGAAGGATCGGGCACTGCGCTTCCATCCCCGAAGCAGATGCTCTGGGTATAGAAACTCTCCACCAGACAGCTGCATAAATGTAAAATTGTGTCTGGCCCTGTAATGCTGCATCATTACTTACTGACAGTAAAACAGATGGATGTTTCCAGATTATTTTGGGTTTCACACTTGGAGTTTGCTTCTGTAAGCATCTCTGCGGTAGTCGCATCGAAACAAGTTACTGTGTGCTTCCTGGAAAGGCGAAGGATGTTCTTTCTTAAGCGGAAGAGAAATAAAGACCAAAGTTAGTAGATTCTTCCCCGATCGCTTCATAAGAAACAGCGCCTTCTCAGGGAGCTTGGCACCCTAACCCCTCTCTGCATCATCAGCTGCATTCTGCTTCACGCGCGCCTCATAAATAAGCCACCTGCTTGCTCTACGCCAACCTGCGTTGCCAACTAAGCTTGACTGGAGCTGCGGCTCGGTATCGTTATGCTCACTTAGATAATGTCCGTGGACTCTGGGGGGCAGATCTACAAGGAAGTGCCGCAGCGCGGCAACGCAAGCCCTTTGGCTGCGCCACGCTGCGGCACTTCTGAAGCACAGGAATACGACATATTTACAATATTATGTCGCATTCCTGTGCTCTCCCCTGTGCTGGCGCACAAACTGCTGCCATGCTCCGGAGCAGGCACCCTTGCACCATGGTGCAAGGATGCTCATGCCATGGGGAGATTGTTGTTGTGCAGGAAGGGGCACCTTCCTGCACAAAAACAATCACTACAGGCATTTTCCTCTTTCAATGCGTGCTGTAGAATGCAGCACGCATTGAAAGAGGAAAAACGAGGAGAAATGAAAACATTTCTCCTCGTTGGAGCTCGCTACGCCTCCCCTGGGGAGGCGTAGGATTCACACGCATTTCCAGATTTATGAATCCTCGTAAATCTGGAAATGTGTCTTGTTCCATGGGTGTTGCGTGGGAACACCCACAGCAACACTGATGGAACGCCCCTTCCACGCAAAGTGCTGCGTGTGAAGGGGCCATATTCACAAGGAGAGGAAAAGTCACGCAGGGTGGCTTTTCCTCTCCTTGTAAATATGGAGAAGTGGAATGCGCCTCCAGTACGTCACAAAAAGTGACGTACTGGTGACGCAGGGGGCTTGTAAATCTGCCCCTGGATGCTTGGAGCTACACTGAGTGACACACAACGTGAATAGTGTTACGGAGTCTGTGTTGCATGATGACAGGTGGAAGTATAGAGATACAACAACAACACCACTCTGGGGTAGATTACAAATATGGCACTCAAAGCTGCCGTGCTGTGTTGCATCAGAGAGAACCGAATACGGCTGTATCTAGTCAAATTTGGCTTTGTTGCTCTCTCCCCCAGAGCTGGCGCATGTTTGGCCTTGGGTCATGCACAGCCCTTTACAACACAGTGCGTAGGTGTGTGAATTGATGCTTAGCATAGATTTTGTACTAGAAGGGTAACCGTCTACTACAAAATAGTATATTTAGACATAGTTTAACATTTTTCCAACTTTGTATGTGTGTTGAAAAGCAGTGGTGGCTGGCACTGATCGGGGCAAGGGGAGCGGGAAGGGGGCTTGTAAAAAAAAAACATACCTCCTTGCCGCTGCGTCACTTCTTGTCATCCCTCCTCGTCTTCGCTCTGCTCCGGCCGGAAGCAGGAAGTACCTAGGCTCACCTAAGCCAATCACAACGACGGGGAATGGGAGCCTGGGCATGTTATCCACCCAGGCTGCAATGCAGCCTGGGTGGAGAACATACAAAGTGCGCATGACAGTGCATACCACTCCCCATGGGTGCCTGTTATCCCCCTGGCCCGCCCCCAAGACTCAGGGACACAAAATAAAGCGATAATAAACCACGTTTTTTTATCGTTTTATTTTTCTTTCCTTTAGCTGCTGGAAGGGGGGCGATGCTCCTCCACGATAGCAGAGGAGCCGCGGCTGTCGTACAGTACAGCATACATGCAAAGTTGTAAAACGTTTGAGAAAATAATACTTTTCTCAAACTTTGCACTTGTCTCAAGGAGACATTCATTTTTGGCTCAAAGTACCTTCTACCTTTGTAGATAAAAGCTTAGAACAAAGGGCTTTGTGCCCAAATACTTGCGAGGCTGTATGGTAACGCCCATGTGCCACCCATGAAATGCCCCCTTGCTGCAAAGTAGGGCAAAGTACCACAAAGCTCTACTTTCCTTTACTTTAGGGCTACTTTCCAATCCAAATCAGGATTTGCAATGGAAAGTAAATCCTAAGAACTACAATTTATTAGTGATAGACTTCGCCCTTTTTGCAGGGTCATCTCAGAACCTTTTGCCTTCCTCATGTATTTTTCTGACCTGTCATTGGTGGTTTTAGGACTCTGGACACTTTATCACTGCTGATCAGTGCTAAAGTGCATGTCCTCTCTATGGTAAACTTGGTAAGATTGGTCTACACCTGTTTGGCATATTTAATTTACCTGTCAGTCCCTTGTACAGTGGTATCTGATATACCCAGGTCCAGTAAATTAAATGCTACTGGTGGGCTTGCAGCGCTGCTTGCGCCACTCACCAAAGTAGCCTTTCAAACATGTCCCAGGCCTCTGCCACTGCAGGGCCTGTGCGTGCAGTTTACTGCCGCTGTGACGTGGCATATAAAGTGGTTGCCACATCCGTAACTCCCCTTTTACTACATGTCAGTCACCCCTAAGGTAGGCCCTAGCTAGCCCTATGGGCAGGGTGCAATGTAGATAAAAGGTAGGACATGTGCCTCAACTGTGTGGCATGTCCTGGTAGTGACAAACAGTCTATTTGGTTTTTCACTGTTGTGAGGTTGCCCTCTCTTAGGAATGCATTGGGGATTCCCTGATATGTGCTTCAGTGGTAATCCCTGACATGAGAGGAGTAGCGTGATCAAGTTTGGTATGTTTGGAATAGTGGTGATAAATGCTGCATACTGGTGTTCACAGATGTATTAATACTATTTTAGAAATGCCACTTTTAGAAGTAGGCATTTCTGTGTGCTATGTGTCTTTGTGCCTGCCTGTTGTGTATTGACTGTCTGGCCTTGGAGTGACAGGGGCTGGGGAGGTGCAGTGGCTCCAGAGAGTCTGGGTGAGTCAGCGCTAGGCTGAATAGGCCTGATCTGCCTTTGGAGTGGTGGGAGGAGAAGCACATGCACCTGAATAGGGCTGTGCCTACCTTCCACAATGATGGCTCCGCCCCCCTGTGGTGTGTCTGGGGCCAGAGCCTACACTGACAATGGGGAGTGTTGTGCAGTTGTCAAGTGCCCCCCAGAACTGGTTTGGACTGGGTCCAGGGCCCTGTACCAGGGCAGAACAAAGACTTGGGGCACTATACGTAATGGGGCGGTGACCCCATGTTTTTGATGCTTACTTGGAACTTGGAGAGGAGATACTGCCAGAGGACTGCTGTGTGATAGGAGGTACCACTGCCTGGGACTACCTGTTACCTGCTGGGTGGCTGAGAAGGCTTCCCCTCTGCTAGGGGACCCTGCGAGCTGGCCTGCCTGGGCCCTGTCCTCTGCCCCAGGGATTTCTCAGGGCTGGGGATCCTGCCCTGCAATGCTTAGGCAACTTAGCGCTAAGTGAGCACTGGATTCAAGTGAGGAAGCTCTGACGAGGGCTCCTGTTGAAGGATTGCAGTTGCGGGAGCAGACAGAGCAAATGCGCTGTGATGAGAACGCCGTGTCACCTCCCTATGTGGTTGTGGAGAGGGGTGGGCCCCCGCTGCAGTGGAGCGCATGCAGTGCTTCATGCTTCCTTTTGTGCCGGGTATATTTGAGCCCCTGGCGTAGGCTCGTGTTGCGGTGCCATACGTGGTGAGTGGTTTCCACTTTAAGCTTGCATCGCCGCTGGAAGCCAGGCAGACGCTAAGCCTGGTTGTGGGTGGGGCACGGCAGCAAAAAGGGAGCCACGGCAGAGACCGCTAGACAAAAAGCCACAGATAGCATTGCCCATCAACCAAGCGATTCACGGAAGCTAGGCAGGAGGAAAGGGGCGCATGGCTGAGCCTGTGTGGAGGGCTGGGCCGCCATCAATGAGCAAAGCAGAGGCAGACTTCGCTCTGCATAGTGACCGGGGAGGCCCAAGCCCAGTGGAGGCTTCTTGTCAGGCAAAACCCGCGAAGGCACATGAACGCGGGTCAGGTCTATGCGAGGAGACCGGCTGGAAGCTGGTTACAGGAAGGAGAAGCGACAGAGGAAAGGAGGACGGAGACAGCGCCCATGTCTACCCAGCCCCACAGGGCTGGATCGGAGCACTGCCATTGACCGCCTCCCACTTGGAGCCCAGGACCGCTGGTCACCGGTTGCAGCTGATGGCTGCAACCTATCTCGCTCAGCCCCCAAGGATTGGTGAGTGGGGCGTAGCTTCTTTGCGATTAAACCTGGGCCGCAGTGGTGACGGGCCCCGCAATTCTAACATTGTGCAGCTGCGCCGCATGGTCGTGGGCTGCTGCACCCTTACCGGGTGTTGGGGGCATTTCTCTTTCTCAGCATTCCAGGGCAAGCCCAGTAGGGGCTCCAGATTTAAAAGTTGTCGCCGAGGAGGAGCTACACCAGACCTTAGTGTGAGGTCCGTGCGAGACCTCGGTCAGAGGCCTTGGTGCGCCACGTTGTGTGTGTGGAAAATCACTGTATCACGGGCAATGTTCTGTGTTATGCCCTGATGTGCACTACTGAGGGGATTTCATGGAAAAGTGCCTCACTCTAATGGCCACATATGCATGTCCTGATATTATGATGTGCTGTTGGGGCTCATATCTTGCAATTGTCAGGAAGGGGCACCTAGGTGTGCAGTGATGGTGTCTATACATAATGTTTTTTATGCTGTTGTGGTAATGTGTGCACCATATGAGCAATTACATTTATGCCTGAGAGGTGCTCATTAGATGTGTACTGTGGCCAGTGTTTACTATGGTGCACTGTTGCTGATTATGTTTTGCATAATATAATGTACTACATGCAATGGTACCAGTGGTTACTGGC
Source organism: Calotriton arnoldi (assembly GCA_963921515.1). Classification (NCBI taxonomy): domain Eukaryota; kingdom Metazoa; phylum Chordata; class Amphibia; order Caudata; family Salamandridae; genus Calotriton; species Calotriton arnoldi. Next base: position 292,811 of record CAWUFW010013423.1, read on the forward strand.
CAACCTAACTGTCATGTTATGACAGTTGCCCGATTGGCCCTGTGGTGTATATAATCCCTGTAATGTCATGCCAAGTGCCAGGTGACACAGTTTATATATGTGATTGCATTCTAATGTGTTTTATGGATAATACAAAGGCAATTTTTACATAACATTGTGTGGAGTTTCTTTTGTGGTGTGCCTAGTGTGTCACTGTTGTGTGAGTGTGTTGCACAAACGCTTTACACATTGCCTCTGGGATAAGCCTGACTGCTCTGCCAAGCTACCAAGGGGGTGAGCAGGGGTTATCTTCAGTGTGTAACTCCCTTGCCCTGACTAGAGTGGTGGTTTCTGCCTGGCTTAGGCGCATGCCCTAGCCAACCAGAAATCCCATTTCTAACATTTGTTGTCAGCGGTGAGGATAGGACTTGCGTTTGCGCAGTACCACAGTGACGCATGGTTACACTACAAACTCTGCATTTGAGACAAATCACATGTTTTGGGATTTCACCTGATTTTCTCGCAAAAGTCATTTTTTTTATTGTGTACTCCTGTTGCAGCTCTTACACCTAAGTCTCTTGTGTTGCACTTGTGTCTTAGTGCCTTGCCAAAATGGAAGCTGCCTCTATTTTGCATGATCTGTTCAAATACAGTATGTTGGAGTTGAGGGAGTTCTGTGAGGAGAGGCAAATAGCAGTGAGTGGGGCAGACACCCAGCTAAGCCTTCAGAAAATCCTGCTCCAATGGTAAGAGGCTCAATGGAGACTAGAGTACTCTGAGTGGAAGGGTTCCTAGTCTGCACACCAAGAGGGTGGTGGGTCTGAGGGTGGTCCTGAAGAGTCTGCACAGGAGGAAGGAGATTACAGGGCAGGGACGCCAATAGTTAGGGATGACCCTGTAGAAAGGGAGTCCCTTGCTGGGTCTCGTGCCAGGAGTAGTGGTCTCTCCCTTTCTCTGTCTCCAGAGGAGCTGGCGGACAGGAGGGAAGAAAGGGAACACCAGCTGGCTTTGGAGAGGCTCAGATTGAAGCATGCCAATGAGAAAGCGCAGCTGGTTGTGGAGGAGAAAAAGGCTGAGGTTGAGAGAGCCTTAGTTCAGGAGAGGATGGCAGAGGCAGAGAGGGCCTTCCCCAGAGAAAACCTAGCTTTTGAGGGTAGGTTGTCCCCTGAGTGGAGTTTTAGTGGTCTGGATTCCCCAGTGAGGATGGAGTCCAGTGGTGGCAGCAATATTGAGTCCAATGTAGGAAGTTCTACTCCCAGATCCCAGAGCATGGTACCTAGTTCCCAGGAAGAGTGTGTCACACCTGAAGGATATAGGTTGAGGTTCAGGGGCAGTAGGAAACTGTCTCACCAGTCTTGGGGGGAGTTTGTGGATGAATGTTGTGATGCACTGGAAGGTTGGGTGATGGGTAGCACAGCAAACAATTTTGAAGGGCTGTTCATTCTGATTGTTAGAGAGCACAAGTTCTGTTGTTGTTTTCCAAGGCTACGCCAACACCTGTTGGGGTGTCAGTTCTCTGATCCCAGGGAATTTGCATGGGAGGCAGACCTCTGGGTGAGTGCCAGAGGGTCTGAAAAGGCATTTGGGAGTGACTACAAGGGGAGTGGCTCAGGTATTTCCAAATCAAGGGTGGTGGGAAAGGTTCTTAGTAGTCCAGATAGGTCCCTTGTGTAGTGGGAGGGGTGTAGGGACTCACGTCCTGTCTCCACGGAGAAGGAGTGAAAATGGGATGCATCCCAAGGTACCCGAAACCCAGTCTCAGGGCTTGGCGGGTTCCCTAAGGGAACACCAGGTGGGGTTCCTAGGCTGTATTGGTAGGCCATCCATTGAGGGGGATCTCATAGTTTCAGGAGAACTTGGAGCGTCTGTAAGCAGCGTTCCACCAGTTCTGGTGTCTGGCGGTGCCACTCCTAAGTGGAGGGTGCAGAGGTCCAGATGGAGGGGTGAGAGGGGATTCGATCCCCAGTGGGAGAACCAGTGGGTCACGGGCCAGCCCTAAGGGCTGAGCCTTCTAGGAGTGATCATGGTGACACCACTTCTGTCCTGGGGGGTCTTCGCACACTGTCAGATGGGCAGGGGTCGGGAGATCAGCGCCAGGCAGACTGTCACGCAACACATGAGATATGTGTTACCCTTGGGGGGGGCATGCGTGCTCCCCAGGAAGTCCTGGTCTGCCAGGCAAGTGCTCAGCTGCAGGGTGTAGTCCCTGGGTTGGGAGGCAAGGTTCAGGAGGTTATGCCTGACCTGGAGGGAAGGACACCTGTAAGCAGTGTCCCTACCATTTTGTCTTCTGGGGGTACCACTTAAGGTGGGAGTGTGCAGAACTCTGGAAGGGGGTGCAGAGGGAGGGAGTCCTCGCCTCTGGCCCCGGTTCAACCTGAGGGTTTAGTCCATCAGTTGGGAGACCAGTTGCAGGGTCAAGGTCCTGAACTGGTGGGAGAAGTGTGTGGGAGGGTTGATTCCAGCATCCTGACAGTTTTAGGTTCTGAGGGTGCCTCTCCTAGGAGCAGAGTGCAGAACCCTAGAAGGAGAGGTAGGGGGAGGAAAGCCTCGCCTGTGACCTCTAGTCAGCCTGAGGGTGCAGACCCTGGGTTGAGATATCAGTGGGAGTATAGAACTGCAATGATGAGAGGTAGAGTGGAGAATGGATACTATGTACCTGGGGCTACCGCCCCCACTCTCTCAGATGGCAAGGACTAGAGACAACTGGATGGCCTAGGGCCTGGTCCTGGCCGTGGACAGCTAAGGAGTCCCAGTGGGGTAGCTTAGTTGGTCCTGGGAGCTTAGACAGAGGGAACCACATGGGTTCAGATTGGCATAGAACTGGAGTGTGCCCCTGCAGTTGCGGGGCAGCGTCCATGTTCTACCGTCCCAAGCAGGGAAGCCCATCAAGGTATTGATTGGTCTACCCTGGCTTTAGGCAGGAAGGGGGTTGTGTTAGACTTGTCCCATTTTGCAGGATCATCCCAGAACTTTTTGCCTTCCTCCTGTATTTCTTCTGACCTCTCATTGGTGGTTTTAGGACTCTGGGCACTTTATCACTGCTGATCAGTGCTAAAGTGCATATGCTCTCTATGGTAAACTTTGTAAGATTGGTCTACAAATGTTTGGCATATTTAATTTACCTGTCAGTCCCTTGTACAGTGGTATCTCATATACCCAGGGCCAGTAAATTAAATGCTACTGGTGGCCTTGCAGTGCTGCTTGCGCCACCCACCAAAGTAGCCTTTCAAACCTGTCCCAGGCCTCTGCCACAGCAGGGCCTGCACGCGCAGTTTACTGCTACTGCGATGTGGCACATAAAGTGGTTGCCACGTCCGTGACTCCCCTTTTACTACATAGCAGTCTCCCATAAGGTAGGCCCTAGCTAGCCCTATTAGCAGGGTGCGGTGTAGATGAAAGGTAGGACATGTGCCTTAACTGTGTGGCATGTCCTGGTAGTGACAAACAGTCTATTTGGTTTCTCACTGTTGTGAGGCTGCCCTCTCTTAGGAATGCATTGGGGATTCCCTGATATGTGCTTCAGTGGTAATTCCTGACCTGAGAGGAGTGCGTGATCAAGTTTGGTATGTTTGGAATAGTGGTGATAAATGCTGCATACTGGTGTTCACAAATTTATTATCACTATTTTAGAAATGCCACTTTTAGAAGTAGGCATTTCTGTGTGCTATGTGTCTTTGTGCCTGCCTGTTGTGTATTGACTGTCTGGCCTTGGAGTGACAGGGGCTGGGGAGGTGCAGTGGCTCCAGAGAGTCTGGGTGAGTCAGCGCTAGGCTGAATAGGCCTGATCTGCATTTGGAGTGGTGGGAGGAGTAGCACATGCACCTGAATAGGGCTGTGCCTACCTTCCACCATGATGGCTCCGCCCCCCTGTGATGTGTCTGGGGCCAGAGCCTACACTGACAATGGGGAGTGTTGTGCAGTTGTCAAGTGCCCCCCAGAACTGGTTTGGACTGGGTCCAGGGCCATGTACCAGGGCAGAACAAAGACTTGGGGCACTATACGTAATGGGGCTGTGACCCCATGTTTTTGGTGCTTACTTGGAACTTGGAGAGGAGATACTGCCAGAGGACTGTTGTGTGCCAGGTGGTACCACTGCCTGGGACTACCTGCTGCCTGCTGGGTGGATGAGAAGGCTTCCCCTGTGCTAGGGGACCCTACGAGCTGGCCTGCCTGGGCCCTGTCCTCTGCCCCAGGGATTTCTCAGGGCTGGGGATCCTGCCCTGCAATGCTTAGGCAACTTAGTGCTAAGTGAGCGCTGGATTCAAGTGAGGGAGCTCTGACGAGGGCTCCTGTTGAAGGACTGCAGTTGCGGGAGCAGACAGAGCAAATGCGCTGTGACGAGAACGCCGTGTCACCTCCCTATGTGGTTGTGGAGAGGGGTGGGCCCCCGCTGCAGTGAAGCGCATGGAGTGCTTCATGTTTCCTTTTGTGCCGGGTATATTTGAGCCCCTGGCGTAGGCTCGTGTTGCGGTGCCATACGTGGTGAGTGGTTTCCACTTTAAGCTTGCGTCGCCGCTGGTAGCCAGACAGACGCTAAGCCTGGTTGTGGGTGGGGCCCGGCAGCAAAAGGGAGCCACGGCGGAGACCGCTAGACAAAAAGCCACAGATAGCATTGCCCATCAACCTAGCGATTCACGGAAGCCAGGCAGGAGGAAAGGGGCGCATGGCTGAGCCTGTGTGGAGGGCTGGGCCACCATTCAATGAGCAAAGCCGAGGGAGACTTCGCTCTGCATAGTGACCGGGGAGGCCCAAGCCCAGTGGAGGCTTCTTGTCAGGCAAAACCCGCGAAGGCACATGGAGGCGGGTCGGGTCTATGCGAGGAGACCGGCTGGAAGTGGTTGCAGGAAGGAGAAGCGACAGAGGAAAGGAGGACGGAGACAGTGCCCATGTCTACCCAGCCCCACAGGGCTGGATCGGAGCACTGCCATTGACCGCCTCCCACTTGGAGCCCAGGACCGCTGGTCACCGGTTGCAGCTGACGGCTGCAACCTATCTCGCTAAGCCCCCAAGGATTGGTGAGTGGGGCGGAGCTTCTTTGTGATTAAACCTGGGCCGCGGTGGTGACGGGCCCCGCAATCCTAACATTGTGCAGCTGCGCCGCATGGTCGCGGGCAGCTGCTCCCTTACCGGGTGTTGGGGGCATTTCTCTTTTCTCAGCATTCCAGGGCAAGCCCCGTAGGGGCCCTGGATTTGAAAGTTGTCGCTGAGGAGAAGCTACACCGGACCTTAGTGTGAGGTCCGTGCGAGACCTCGGTCAGAGGCCTTGGTGCGCCACGCTGTGTGTGTGGAAAATCACTGTATCACGGGCAATGTTCTGTGTTATTCCCTGATGTGCACTACTGAGGGGATTTCATGGCAAGTGCCTCACTCTAATGGCCACATATGCTTGCCCTGATATTATGATGTGCTGTTGGGGCTCATATCTTGCAATTGTCAGGAAGGGGCACCTAGGTGTGCAGTGATGGTGTCTATACATAATGTTTTTTATGCTGTTGTGGTAATGTGTGCACCATATGAGCAATTACATTTATGCCTGAGAGGTGCTCATGAGATGTGTACTGTGGCCAGTGTTTACTATGGTGCACTGTTGCTGATTATGTTTTGTATAATATAATGTACTAAGTGCAATGGTACCAGTGGTTACTGGCCAACCTAACTGCAATTTTATGACAGTTGCCCGATTGGCCCTGTGGTGTATATAATCCCTGTAATGTCGTGCCAAGTGCCAGGTGGCACAGTTTATATATGTGATTGCATTCTAATGTGTTTTATGGATAATACAAAGGCAATTTTTACATAACCTTGTGTGGAGTTTCTTCTGTGGTGTGCCTAGTGTGTCACTGTTGTGTGAGTGTGTTGCACAAACGCTTTACACATTGCCTCTGGGATAAGCCTGACTGCTCTGCCAAGCTACCAAGGAGGTGAGCAGGGGTTATCTTCAGTGTGTAACTCCCTTGCCCTGACTAGAGTGGTGGTTTCTGCCTGGCTTAGGCGCATGCCCTAGCCAACCAGAAATCCCATTTCTGACAATTAGTATTAGTAAAGTTAGTATTAGCAAATCTGCCCATTGGTGTGTTTTATAGAGCACTTGCTACCGCATGTTTCACTGTGTCCTAGTTGTGTACATAACAGGTATTGGTATTGTCCATCTACATGGACTCAGCGAGTGGACCTGATGGACAGAGTGCAAAACAACATCTTGTACAGCTTCTGGCAACATTTTTCTGAAAACATTAATTATGTCCCCGTATCTTAGCAGCAAGGTTCATGAGAGAATGTCATTCAAAGTAGATAAAAGGTGAGTCCCATTAGTTGAGCTTCTCATGTATCCTGTCTAGGAATGAAGACACTAAGCCAGTCTCTTGACTGACTAGACTGAAGCTCATTATCTTTCAAGGACGTCTTTTGGTCAAAATGTGGCAAATAGAATGCAATTTTTAAAATTAGGAAGGTATCTTGGGGTATGTATCAGGTGAGGTATTGGAATGTACACCAGAACACTCAGAAATTAAGTAATGCAAATTTTCTAAAAAAAACGATCTACAGTATTAATTGTTAAATCACTATGAAGGATTCTTTCCCAGTTACTATTGTGTCATCTATATATTTTCTTCATGGATGGGATTTGATTTGGGAGAAAAGTTGTAATTTGTTATCCATAGTTTATCAATTTTAACGCTCATTTTGTCGGGCATAGCTATATAGAGTGCTGCAGTAGCACTAGCACCGATCCTTAGGATGTAAAGTGCCCTCTGTTTCCCCCTCATAATTTTCTTCTGATATTCATATGAGGGACAGTGACCCATTTTTGCAGTTTCCCTACATGCAGCTTTGGCACACTGTCGTGGACAGCACTGTAACCAATACTTTAATCAAAGTGGCTTTTAATGTTGGCTTTTGGTGTGCCTTTTGCTCATGAGTTGATGGCTTTCATGTCCATTCTAGATCCTTGCTTCTGATTTGATGACTTTCCATCCTATTGCTGTACTTGTTCCACCTCTGGATCATTTAATGTTTCCCTATTTTTTTTTATAGGAAGAGTGTATCCCTATTTGGCTGATGTAAGGAAACTATTTTTCCTTTGGCATGATTCTTTGGAATTTGGATTTATGCACTCAATGGAAGGTCATGGCCCTCCCTCTTTTCTCTTGGTATGTCTGCTTGCCTACATTACACTATGGCTTGAATCCTGACCCCCCAAAATCTCTCTCCCATGCCTCTACCCTACCTTGTTCTCAACCACTCTCCCCCTTCTTTGTCAAACTGTTGCATACTGTTGTTTTCCTACCCTGTGCCCATCATTCAAGTCCAGGATGGAGCCAATCTAGGTCCAAGCTTGTCTGCAATAAAGTTGACCTCCTGCCACTGCCAGCCACACACCAACACTGCTGGCATTGCCTATGTATATATTTGTACAATTGCAGTACAAACACTGGCAAAGCCATTAGTATCAGCTGGTCATCTTGGAATTCTGTTATGTTTATACAGATTATTATTGTTATACTCTTCCAAGAGGAACATCTTGTTGCATCCAGACTTGGCATTTAGGTACAATTTAGGTGCTGTAGCTAATTTTATTGGGTAACATCTGAATTTTCACTCCATTCATAGTGGCATTTCTCCACATGTGGAAAAAATAAAAAAATATATCGACAGGTAAGTAAGTCTTCATTTTCTATGCCTAACTCCACATATATGTACTTACATAATACATACAACTTCAAGGTACGTAGATGTGGAGCTAGGACTAGTAAATGTATAGATCACTATATGCACTGACCTTTTAATGTTTTGTCCCCCGATATTCTGTCCTCTATATTCTTCTAATTTGATATTGTGGGTGCCAATACTCAACAGCCCAACATCTGGTTTATATCTAGAAGGTATTTTCGTAAAACAAGGGCCAACCCATTATCCCTGGGGCCTGGGTAGTATAATGATAAAGAGAACAATGGTCCTGAAGGGGGAAGTGTAAACCTCATCTTCCACAGAAAACTAGTGAATAATCATCAGATGACTGATTTTACTAGAACACATACAATTTTATTCAAACACAAATTATTTATAATCATGGGAAGGTGAAGTCATCGAGTTCAGATATCATGTATAATTAAAGCGGTGTTTTCAAATGATGTATCAGCGCAGTAGATGTGAGGTAAGTCAATGAGAAGTGTGCTAGTGCTATACAATATATACATCAATAGTGACTGTGGAGGATGCACAGTTGTATAATCTAGACTCTAAGAAAAAGTTGCAGGCTCCAGAATTACATATGCACAGTACACTATTATAGTGACAACATTTTGACCCTCTAGTGTTGTTCGTACAAGGTCATCATCAGGATAGAAAAGGGGGAAACACCTATGGGAGGGAAACCACATATCAATTGGATTGAGTAATAGTAATGAATAACTCATGCATAAATTTAACATTGAATTTGGGAGGAAACCTATGCATTGGGTAGTGCTCATGCAGTAAATGCCAAACGTTAAATTCTGGAATGGATCCACAAATCATAGGTCGATCGGGAGATCATTGGAGATCGGGGACGGAGGTGAGAGGAGGACGCGCTTTAGGATGGTGGTTGCCTGTTACGTTTATTCTCAATAAAGATTTCTACTACCGCCACTGCGTTAACTCACCTTTGTAACACTGGCTTTGAGGATGGGAAAATATGTGGTAGGGTAAGTCTGGATTTCCTTAGTCCATTTAGTACATTGCCTTATAACCAGCGTTTTGCCATAGTTTTAATAGACCATTTATCCAAATGCATTGAAGTCAAATTTGTGAATTATGCTAATACTAAAGTGTAATCACCTTTCTTACAGATATTTTTTCCAGCGAGTGTTTTCCATCAGAGGCGATTTCAGACAATGGGGTGCAATTTGTTTCGGAACACATGGTGAAATTTTTGAAAGATGCTGGTATCAAGCACAAAAAATGTAGCATTTATCACCCACAAAGCAATGGTCAAGTGGAGAGTGCCAACAGATAGGTAAACGAATGTGTCAGACGAGCAATCATTGAGTGGGTGGATGTGGTGGATGCAATCAGAGCCATGTTATGGTCTTATCGCAATTCTCCCCATTGTGTAACTGGAATTCCACCTTTTCAAGCTCTTAGGGGAAGGATTGCCCAAGACCATTTAAAACCGGCCTGGTTAAATTATTTGTCAAAAAAGGGAGCAGGTTTCAATGTCAAGCAACATGTGGGAAAAATGCATAGTAAAAATGAGCAAAGTCAATTGATTAGCAAATTGAGGTATGATGAGTGGAAAAAAACAAAATTCATTCATTTTCAGAAAGGAGATTGGATCCGCATCACATTACCAAGTATCAAGTTGGCGGAGAGCAGGGTAAAGTATGGTGCACCTTGTCAGAGTTGTGAAAGTTCTACGTCCGCATGGCCCTGACAGAGAAAATGAATGCCATGAGTCTTACAAATCTGATATTGCGGGTGGGGAAGGTGGTTGTGTTCGTGAGAAGCGTGCAACTAAAATACCTGGGAAGTTTAAGGATTTTGTCATGAAGTAATTTTATACTGTCATGTTGTTATCAATTGATTAAGTTTGTTCATTCTGCTTTCTATATAGATTACTGTTAATTCTATTTGTAGTTTATTTACTGTATTATTGGACATGACAGTGTATTCTTATTTTGGTTAGGATGTGTATATTTTATGTAACTATTTATGCTTTCTTTATTTTTTGTTGTTACTTTTTCTGTTATGGTTTTAATGAATTTAGTATGAAATTATTTGCCATTGTTTTTGCTGTAAATGGGGGAGATGCATTGTGTCCTGTTATTCCTCATGCTCGTCTGTCTCCGCATCTCGAGCCAGAGCTTTTGCCGCATTCCAGGACGGTTAGAGATTGGGGACAGAGGAGAGAGGAGGATGTGATTCAGGATGTTGGCTGCCTGTTAGGTTTATTCTCAATAAACATTTCTACTACTGCCACGGCGTTAACTCACCTTTGTAACAACCTCCATGTGAATCAGTTCTGGAATCACATAGTTTTGAAATTTGTGTTGCAATTTACCCACATACTCTTGTTCTTGACTACAGCACTTAGTTCAGGAGACCTGCAATTTCAGATGCGAAAGTCTCTGTTTTTCCAGTCTAGTGTCAGTGTATGCCAAAGTCGCATCAAATGCGGCCACCTTCCTCTCTTTGTTTGTTGCCATACTTTGAAACTTGCAGTAGGCAGTCAAAATTAAGAATTCACTACTCATAGGCCTCAAACCTCTGCTTTACACTACTACCCTCATAGCCATATACACCACTTCAAACTGGGGGAGGCACAGCCTTAGGATAAAAAGAAATCCTGTTTTCCACTTTTTCTCCTGTTACTCTCCCCATTTTCTTTGAGGGTCACTAGATGTCCTCTTGAGCTGTCCACCCTCCACAGTGAAGATTCAGGTTCTCAAATGCTACCAAAGATCCAGATGACAATTCCCCAATAATCATTTCAGAGAGCCACCCAGCCAGACTCACTGGGTGTTCTCCCAAAACTATCTCCATCATGTTTTCTTATGCCACAGAAAAGCCAGCAGCTTGAGAGATGGATCTTGACAGGTCTCAGTCCCAGCAGTAATTAAAAAATGACCTTGAAATGGGTCCCTACGGGGCTCCATATCCTGATCGGTTCCACTACAGTGACTTTAAGTCCATATTTATATTTCATATTTTTGATTCATCTTGCATACCCTTGGAGTATTTGCTTTTTCCAGATGTTGTTTACAGTAGTTTCTTTCATGCAACATGGGACTATTGTATAGTGTATATTGTATAGTGCACATTGTGAATTTGATCCACCTTGATGTGTCCATGTGATTGTAGGCTGTGGGTGGTGTTCATGATAGGACACAATTTAGAACTCTAAAGTAGTGGCTGAAAGCAGTGCAAGTTTCTCTCAGTGCCTGTCACTGGGTCTCAAAGGTGTTCCTACTACTTGCTACTCCAATCTTTGGCCTCTCTGCACAGTGCACAGAGCAATGGTCACATATGTGGTAATTGTAATTACAATGTATGTGTAAGTTTGTGAAAAAATACACAGCTGTCAAAATGTTGACAATACTAAATGAAAAGAAAAGGTTGTGTTTACAAGAAAGGAGAGAGTGAGTGCCTGAGTGAGAGGCGGAGAGTATGTTTGTTTGTTTGTGTGTGTGTGTGTGTGAGACAGAGCGAGACCAAGATGAGAGTGAGAGAGAGAGAGAGAGATCAGAGCTTGATGAATGGGAAATGATGCAAGACAGTACTTGGACATAGGAATGAGTGATAAGCCAGTAATGAAGTTGAAAGAGATGATGTGTGATATGCATTTGGCGGATTTCAGATATGCGGAGAAAAGGGCACATGTGACTAATAGAGCGGGAGACTGCAGAGGAAAGTGGTATGAAGGGGATGATGGGAGTGACTGAGACACTCCAAAGACCAGTACACCTACTAAGACCTTGGTAATGTTTAACTGACATTCTTATTTTATCCAGAATTGAAACATTTTCAATTCAATTCACACCAAATTATTGTTACTCGTGTATCTGATATGCTAAGAAGCATTGACCTAGCCAAGTTTGGCTTAATTTAGGCATGTGTTTGTTGGTGAGTGATATGTCTGGATTCAATAACAGAAAATTCACAGAGAGACAATTAATTCCTGGTCAAGTGGCACACTTCCTGAAGCACAACATTTTAGTTCAGATTTTTAAGCCACATCTTTAATACCATGGGCCATCCCTTTTAGAAAGAATTCCTAGGTATCCTTCATTGGCTATGCCCCTTTTAACGAAGCCCTGCCTTTTTTATCCGTCTTAATCTGATGGTGCAGGGGATATGGTTCCCATAAACATTCTACCTCTTAGTTTGATCTCATGCTCCTCACCACTGTTTACAACCCCAGAGCCATCTCTGACCACCAATGCACTTTCCTATGCGAAATCACACTTTCCATTGTATCAGGGACCAATGCAGCACCATGGTTTCTCATCATGTGGGGTAAGGGTGGCTCTACCAGCTAACACAACAGCCAGTGTCTGGCAAATTCACCAAGGAGACAGCCTAGTTGAGCTATAATGTCTGTCACAGCGTAGGCTACTCCACAAGTTGCATTTAAGTCCCTGATCATTACTCGATGTTAGAATCATCATCCTTGGTGTGATCTTCCCCCAATCGTTTTGCCTTCACCCCTCCTGGTTTCTGAATTTCGCTTTTGTTGGCTTTGGGACTCCGTGCACTTTACCACCACTAACCAGTGCTAAAGTGCTTGTGCTCTCTCCTTAAAAGATGGTACAATTGACTTACACCTGGTTGGCATATTTAATTTACCTATAAGTCCTTACTATATTGTATTACATGTACGGAGGGCCTGTAAATTAAATGCTACTGGAGGTTTTGCAGCTCTCATTGCACCACCCACTTAAGTAGCCATGTAAAACATGCCTCAGGACGGGAAACAGCATTTACAACGCTGCTGTTACCACGCAGGTAGGTAGCAACTCAGTCAGTTACAACGATCATGCGATAGCCACGTGTGGCTTACATCGCAAGTCGTTTCTACGACTTGCGCTAGGTGGCGTGCAACACCAGGGAATGTGTTGGATTTTAAGTCCAACACATTCCCTGCTGTTGCGCTTAACTGGAGTAGGAATAGTAATTTATACTATTCCTAAGTCCAGCGCGCCATCTAGCGCAAGTCGTAGAAACGACTTGCGATGTAAAGCCACGCGTGGTAACAACGCGGTCGTTGTAACAACTGCGTTGTAACCTACCGCGTGGTATTTGCTCGCGTAGTAACGTCATACATTCTTCAGGACTGCTACTGAATCTATAGTGCAGTTTTAAAACAGCCATTTTGCCTTGGAAAACAAGACCTTTTGCCAGTCCCAAACATTCCTTTTTAATACATACAAGTCAACCCCAAAGTAGGCCCTAGAGGCTCATAGGGCAGAGTGCATTGTATTTAAAAAAAGAGAACATGTTGGTTTACATTTTACATGTCCTAGCAGTGTACAACACCTAAAGTCGTTTTTCACTGTTGTGAAGCCTATCTCTCCCATTAACTAGCACTGGGTTACCTTATTTAGGTTGAATAAGTGATACCTTTTGATTGGAAGCATATAGAGCTATGACGTTTTCACTCAAATTAATTGTAAACAAAATCCTGCTTGATGGCAAGATCTGATTTTAAGTCACAGTTCTGAAAATGGCACTTTTAGAAAGATGGCATTTTCTAGTTCTAACTATTTGTGCCTTCTGCTAGTCCCTGGGTCACATAAATGTGAATGGCTCTGCTGTTGAGATGTGTGTATTCCTCCCAGAGAGTGACACAAAGGAGTCTACGTCTGGACAGGATGGTCCACCTTGCCAGGATGGCGGGGGGGAATGTGTCCTGCCCCACTTGCACTTCAAATGAAGTACCTCCAGCACACACAAAGGGACCTGACAGCAGCCTTTTGTCACACCAAACTTCTTGGAGCCTTGACAGGGGCAGGGAAGAACTTTCCAGAATCAGATGTTGAGATAGGACAGGATGTCCCCACATACATACATGCTGCCACCAGGTATTAATACTGAACCTTCAGAGCCACTCTACAGTACACTCCTGGACTTGTGGACATTACAAGAGGAACGATTGCCTTGTTCCCCAGAGGACTGCCCTGATGCTTGAGGCCTGCCTTGTTCCCCATTGACTGCCCTGCTGCTTGAGGCCTGCCTTATCCCCAGATGACTGTCAGGCTGCTTGAGGCCTGCCCTAACATCTGAGAAGAAAGACTAGACCCGATCCATTCATACCAGGCTACCTGAGTGGCTCCAAGTTTCAAATGACTGACCTGCTGTCTGAGCTACGGGGACCCAACAAACTCCAGAGTCCTCATTGCAACTGACCAGCTGACCTGCTTCACTGGACCTGCAATTGGACCTGCCTGTGCCTTGCTGGCGTCTGCTAGAGTGAGTCCCCAATCCCCAAAAGGTGCTGGACCCATGGCTCACATCAGAGTATACTCCTCTACAAGAGAAGGTGAAATGATTAAGTTTTGGGGTGTTTGTGACCGCAAATAGGACAGTTCGCGCCAAGACTCTGCCACCCACGATGACTGCCAACGCGAAGCTCCAATGAACCTGACTCTTCACGCTACTGCCGTAACTAGCGACGATCAGTAATGTTAGATCTGTACTTCGCGCTACAGCAACAGCAGCCCACGGTACCCACCAACTCAAAGCTCCAACATAGACTGTCTGCAAAGCTCGACCAGCTCTTCGCGCTACAGCAATGATAGCCCTCATCGCTCAGCTTGTTCTTTGCACTATAGCGACAACCACCGATGACGCTCAACCTGCTCCTCGTGGCCTGCTCCCCGGCAAACAGAATTTTTCTTGCAGTACTTTCAGAAGGCAACTTTTTCATTGGGACTAAGCTTTTCACTCTATTCGGCCCGTGCTCCTTCATCTTTGGCCTGAACTTGTGATTTTTGCTTGGTCTGGCACGACCAGATGACCAGGAGTGGCCCTTGGTGCTTTTAGGCACTATATCTACTTAAAACTTTGAAATTGTATATATCTCCAGTCTACTCATTGGATTTTTGACATTCTGATATCATTTTGTTTTTTACATTTTTCTCTATTTTTCTAAATTGGTGTTGAATTTTCTGGTGTTGGGTTTTCACTTTATTATTGTTTGCGTGCTGCATAAACACTTTACACACTGCCTCTAAGTTAAGCCTGACTGTTTTGTGGCAAGCTACCAGAGGGTTAAGCACAGGTTAATTAGTGACTTTTGTGGTTCCCGTGCTCACTGTGTCACTAGAACCAAGGTGTACCCGGCTGATGAGCCCATACTATGGTGAAACAGGTCGTGGTTCACTTGTGTTCCAGTTCGGGCTGGCAGTTTGGGCTGGACTATTCCCATGAGGAGCAAGGTCAAGACTGATTTACATATGGCTGGGTCCACACTCAGGTGGCATAGTGAGCAAAAGAATGATGGGTTGGGATGCTACTGCTGATTGCCAGTGAGTAGACAAATTGCAAGCGTTCCTCCCATCACCCTTTGTGTGTTTCATGTACAACCCTACGTGGCATAGGTATGCCCAGACGTGGGTCCAGTGCTCACTATGTCACTGGAACCAAGTTGTATGCGGCTGATGAGCCCATAACTAGGGCAAAACTGGTCCTGATTGCTTGTGTTCCAGTTCAAGGAGGACCTGGCCTGGCAGTTTGGGCTGGACTGTTTCCATGAGGAGCAGGGTCAAGACTGATTTGCATATGGCTGGGTCCAAACTGAGGTGGCATGGTGTGCTAAAAAAGGATGAGTTGGGATGCAACCCCGAGTGATTGCCAGTTGTTAGACAAATTGCAAACATTCCTCCCATCACCTTTTGTATGTTTCATGTACTGCCCTAAGTGGCATGGGAATGCCCAGATGTGGAACTCATGCTCACTGTGTCACTGGAACCAAGATGTACCCAGAGCCCATAACTAGAGTGAAACCGGACCCGGGTTGCTTGTTTTCCTGTTCACAGAGGACCTGACCTGGCAGTTCAGGCTGGACTGTTCCAATGAAGAACAGGGTAAAGACTGATTTGCATTTGGCTAAGTCCAAACTGAGGTGGCATGGAGACCAAAAGAACGATGGGTTGGGATGCTACCCCGAGCAATTGTCAGTGGTAAGACAAATTGCAAGCATTCCTCCCATTACCTTTTGTGTCTTTTGTGGTTCACCTTGACAAGCATTGCATTTGTTGCTTAAGTAGGGTTATCACCCCCCTAAATCAATAACTTGATTTCTTACACTGGGATACTTGGGAGATACGTTAGGGATGTACTGGAGCTCTGAAGAAGCATGATCACTGAGTAGGCTGTGAACCTCCTTTCCCACCCATAAATCTTTCAATAGAAAACCTATTGCTCTCTTACATTTCGCCTTAGAAATATATATTTCACGAAAAATGCACTGTTCAAGTGGTATTATTACAATCTAATCAAAGAAAAAGAAGTGGCTATGATGACACACAAATCGTGGAAGATATACATAGTATCACAAACTTTGAGCACTGAGAAAGATTAAAGGTTGGCAAAGTTCACGCCTGAGAATATTCACTCCTCTTCATCTATCATCATAAATCATAGCCTTTGATCTAGTACGGTCAAGAGTAACAATAAAATACATTTCATTCATCTTCATTCTTTTTCCTCCAATACATGTCATCCCTTGCTATGTACACCTCATGGAATTTGAAGTTGATAAGTGCACATCACCTCACTTTTCACCCCTCTTATCAGTTCTATTTACTTGTTAGATAATGTTTCCAATTCTGTTTCCGTTGCATTACCAAACTTTCTAAAAGTTAAGCGGATCTCATATCCACGATGGGGCCTGTAACTTTTGTTTTCAGCCCCCTCGGAATTAAGAGGCCACTCCTAATGGGGAGGAATGTGTTTCCAACACAGTTCCAGTTGCCTTACCAAACTTCACTATGTCGGTATTTACAAAATTTGAAAACCATGCCCCTGAAACTTCAATTTATTCTGGTACAAATCCTTAAACTCACACAGTACCACAGTCTTTTTGAAGTCCTACTTTGGAGTAATATATACAATACCTATATTTATTTAGATAATGTTTTTATGATTTCCTCGTGTATAACGTAGGCATTTCTATATTTGTGTATCACACGTAACTTTTACATGCATAAATTGTTACTTTTTCCAAGAATAGATCATGGTTGATGTCTGAAAAAGCTTTATGATCCGAACCTATATTTTAATTTGTATTATAAAAATAAGCTCGAAGTGATTATTTCTCTGACATGGTTCTAGATAGAAGTAAATAGTAATGTCACAAAACACAAATATTTATAATTTGTGGGCCATAATGCACTATAGCTTTTGCATGTCTAGCACCTAAGTTAGAATAAATATTCGCAAATGTAATTCCTAGTTCACAGTAAGTAACAGGTTGCGTACATTTTACAGACTCCTTCTTTGCTTACCAATCCTTGTGTGTTAGTATATGTTAGAAGAGGTGGTGAAGGACGGTTCAATTTAAGTAAAAAAGTTGGAACTATGCGAGTTTTCACATATGTTTTCCATGGTTTTTACCATCCTAAGTAACAGGGCAAGAAAAAGACAGAAACCTTCAAAGTATTTCTTCCATAATAGGAAAGGGAAGGAGGCGTTTCTCCACAGCAAAGCATATGGAGGAAAAAAAAATA
Source organism: Calotriton arnoldi (assembly GCA_963921515.1). NCBI lineage: Eukaryota > Metazoa > Chordata > Amphibia > Caudata > Salamandridae > Calotriton > Calotriton arnoldi. The sequence goes on from CAWUFW010013423.1 coordinate 310,000, forward strand.
TGATGACTGTGCAAATTAAAATGTACTCAATACCTACTCGTTATTTCATGTATTTTCATGATTTTTTCCTGGGTTTTTCTGTAAATACGTAAAGTCGGAAATCCGCTCAAAATGTGGGAGGAAATTGACGATTCGGAGGAAATGTATGAGGAGATTCGTTGCTTTTAAAAATAATTTTTCTGTAAACTCGTCATTATCAGTAAGTGGATGCACAGTTTAAATCGGAAATCTAGTATAGCTCCCTCGAACGGCAAGTCCAGCTTCTTTCAAAGATGTAAACAAGCTGCTATACACGGCCAGTCACAATTTTCTACAATATGGGCTTTTGCTTAAACTGACACGAATGTTTCTAAAGGAATACTTGGACTTCTTTCCCTTGTCTCCAGCAATATGCGTGTATTTTTAAAATATGCAGAAATATTTATATGCGAAATAATACCCCTGGCAGTTATAATGTTTACAAAAACTGGATATCAAACAATGACTCGAAGCATCACACAAGCAGAGTGCCAGTCTAAAAAGGAAAACAAGCCAATGGGTTGGTACGAAATATGATAAAAGGTCCAAAAATCGCGGCAGTAGAGACTGTAATTACCCTCATTTAAATGCATGCCGTGTTCTCGTCTAGAGCATTGCATCACGGTCTGGGCGCTGCGTCTGAGCATGACCATAAAGGATTTAAAGTGTTCCAGAGAAGGGTCAAGTGAAATGAAACGTCGAATGAGCATCTGCGTCAAGCCAGCTGATTTTATGAACTGCGAGAGAAGAACTCTGAACACAGAACAAGTCATTCCCGGCTTTTTGCTACGACGAAGTACACATTTAACCAAAAGCTGTGTTTTCCTCCGGACTAAGTAAGCATATGCAGTCAAAGTGACAACCGGAGTTCCCCAGGGATCCTCTCTTAGCCCCCTCCTTTTCAACATCTATGTTACTCCGCTGATTCAGCTGGTGGAACACTTAGGGGCTAAGGTTATGGCGTATGCAGACGACACCCAGCTACTTTTCATATGGAATCGGAATGAGGATTCGGTCCTTGAGGCCCAACAATGCCTTCTGCTATTTTTAAATGGATGACCGCTGCACAACTCAAGTGCAATGAGGAGAAATCCGAGATTCTCCTTTTGACAAATTCCCGGATAACTTCCGCAAAACTCTCTGGCCATCTGAGTTCCCGTCTCCTACGTCCAGCAGGAAAGCCAGCCAAGAACTTGGGGGTGTGGTTCGATGAAACTCTCTCTTTACCACACAGATTAAAAAGCTAGCCGGTAATTGTTTTGGCCTGTTTAAATGCCTAAAGAAATTTTTCCCCTTTTTACCACAGGCAGCGAGGGAATGTGTTACTCGTGCTTTGATCTTGTCTCGGCTGGATTATGCCAATGGTCTTTACATTGGCACCCCAAGCTATCTGTTGAAAAAGCTGCAGGTTGTTCAGAATGCGGCCGCCAGATTGCTTTTGGGTATGCCTGGCAGGACCAGTGTTCGCCACCAGTTGCACGCTTTACACTGGTTGCCAGTGTCGCAGAGAGTTAAATTAAAATCTCTGGTCCTGGCCCATCGGGCGCTTCATGGTAAGGGACCCGCCTACTTACAGAGACGCTTTTCTTTCTATGTCCCGGCCCGACCATTGAGATCTATGTCCCTGTGTCTTGCCCAAGTTCCCCGTTTTAAATTTCAGCGGTTAGGCGGTAGTTCTTTTGCTAGGAAGGCAGCGCTCGAGTGGAACGCCCTTCCCCTGGACCTTCGGTACACGCAGGATCTTACTGCTTTTAAGAAGAAGCTGAAAACACATCTCTTTGTCTGAACCCTTCTAGGATCCCCTGTTGGCACCGCGCCGGGACACTTACGAGTATCTGTGCGCGTTAAAATGGCTGTAACATAACATAACTTCACCTGTGGATGCGGTTATATATGAGATTATTGCTAAAAAAATATTGTGCTACAAAAATATTATATGCACTGCATATGACCTCACATAATACATCACTCATGACATGTTCTATGAGGTCATTTATGACCTCACCGATGACACCTCAAATGACATAATTGATGACATCACTGATAAAATCACTGATGACATCATCCAATGAGTGTGTTATTTTGCTTTATGGTTTACATAGTGGCGGGAATCTACCATATTACCTTAATATCTAATTTGGTACGGCCTGTGTCCAGCTAGTCAGTGTACGTGTAGATAAAATACATGTACTTCTAAGGCACCATAGGTGTGTAGAGGTATTGAACATGTTATAAATCATTGTATTGAAGAGTAACTCGGTGCAGGTTACAGTTGACAACTTGTGCCCATTATGTTCCACACATGTTTTTAGGCTCTGCAGAAAATGTTTCCAACAGGGAAAAAATTCTACATACTACATAATAAGTGTTTATCCCCAGACTTGTGCTCATTTTCTTCCACACAAGTTTTTTGGTACTGTAAAGAAAGTTTCCAGCAGGGCAAAGATTCTGCACACTACAAACTAAATATTGTAAGAAGCCTTGAGTTATTAGACAGAATCGTGTCAGAATGTCAATTTCTACTTAACATAAAAGACTGTGTAAATCACGTACTAACCTATGTACACATACTTGTTTAGCTTCAGAAGATGGGCTAGCTGTAACATTTTCACCACAGTATAAGGTTGAAGGTAGTATGATCATTAGCACCTTCAGACCTTGGTTATTTTAAGTGAATATTCCATTTTTTGGACAATTTTTGCATAGGGTGTACACTGTACTTAGTAGATACTTTTCAATAGTCTGTTGTGTATTTCTCATGAGAGTTTCACTGTCTGCAAACACTGTGGTACACAATAAACTCTCTCCATAGAGTAAACAATGTTAACAGTCCCCACTTTTCTGCTTATATCCACTTTATTTCTCAATGTAGGTTCAGTAACTGTCATGGGTTTGATACAGGTAAAGACTATCCGAAGTAGGGCATTAGTTATGTAACAGGGCTTCAGTATCCGGAGGAACTTGGTTTTCCTGGATCAGATGTATACAGATTGAACACCATATGCAGGATAGGGTACCCTTTCATCTGTGATTCATAGTCAACATGAACTCAGGTAATCATTAAGTATATGTATATTATATAGGGTTAATGTTGCACATAACCACAAGCTTGCTTTACCTATGGGGTTTGTATGTATGATAGCAGTAATGGTGCTTCATATTATTCTGAGCTATTTTGCACTTACTTTCATAGCTCTAATGACTATACCCGCTCATAGAGCAATGTGTATAAAGAAGCTTGGATGATGTCATCAGTGATATCATCAATGGTGCCATCAATGATGTCATTTGAGATGTCATCAGTGATGTCATAAATGATGTCATAGAACATGTCATGAGTGCTGTAATATGTGAGGTCATAAGCAGTGCATGGCAAGGGTGCAAGTTATAGTTAGCTCTGCTAACTATAACTGGTGGATTTCTGTGTTTTTTTTTAGTTCAAAACGTTAATGTTATCACTGACATATTCACCTAACTATAACATTATTTTAACCTTTGGCTTTTTCATTGAATTTGTAAGTGGTTTTTAAAAAAAAACAAAAATAGATCTTTTTTTATCACACCTAACTATAAAGTTACTTTAACCTTTGGATTTTTCAGTGAATTTCTAGTTTTTTTAAAACATAAAGTAATTTTTTATTACCATACGTAAAGCCCATCCCCCACCATGCACTATGTTTTTTGAAGGGGAGGAAGGCCACATGGCCCCCCTCCGTGCCTTATTAGGCCCTGGGGACCCCATTCACACAAGCATTATTTTTTAAAGGGGAGGGGGACCACATGGCCCCCTCCCCAAGCCTCATTAGGCCCAGTGAACCCCATCTACCAGGGCCTTGTGTTTTTTAAAGGAAAGGGGGATCGAGCGCCTCCTCTACCCAAGCCATTTAAAGGCCTTGGGGACCCCATCTCACAGAGTCATGTTGTAAGGAAAGGGAGGTCACGCAGCCCCCTTCTGAGCCTTTGAAGGCCCTGCGGACCCCATTCCCAAGGGCCATATCTCTTTTAAAGGGGCGAGGGGCCAAGTGGACCCCCTCTTCTAGCCTTATTAGGCCCTGGTGACCCCATCCCTGGGGCCAAAACATACAAAAAAGGGGAGGGGGCTATGCAGCCCCCCTTCCCGAGTCTCTTTAGGCCGGGGGGACCCCATCCCCCAAGGCCTTTTTTTATTAATGGGGGTAGGGGCTGCATGGCCCCACTCCCCGAGCCTTATTAGGCCCTTGGGAACCCATCCTCTAGGGCTGTTCTTTATTAAAGGAGAAGGGCCACAACATCCTCCCTTCCTCAAGCCTTGTTAGGCCCTGGGGACCCCAGGGCTTTTTGTTTCTTGAAGAAGAGCCTTGTTGGGCTCTGGGACTCCATCACCCAGGGTCCTAGTAAAAATAAAGGGAAGGGTGCTGCATGGCACCCCTCTTCCAGCCTTGTTAGGCCCTGGGGACCATATCCCCAAGGGCCACTTTTTTATTAAAGGAGAGGTGGCCATGCGGTCCCCTTTCCCAACCTTGTTAGGCCCTGGGGACCCCAACCCCCAGGCTACTAGTAAAAATCAATGGGAGGGGGGCCGTTGGCCACACTTTCTGAGCCTTATTAGGCTGTGGGGACCCCATACCCAAGGACCACTAGTGCAAATAAAGGGGAGGGAGCTGCGTAGCCCTCCTTCCGAGCCTTGTTAGGCCCTGGGGACCCCATCCCATAGGGCCACTAGTAAACATAAATAGGAGGGGGCCCTGCAGTTCCCCTCCCCGAGTCGTTATCGACCTCAGGACCCCATCCCCGGGCCCGCACAATGAAATGTGGGTGCCCTGGTGTCCACCCAGGGAACTCACCATACACTTGTTGGGACTACTGGGGAGCCACAGGGTCTGCACGGCCCCAGCCAGCTCTCCACATGCAGCTGGAGCTGGCATTGCTCCCGCTCGGAGGGAGCAGCTACTAATGCTGCTCCCTCCATGCGTTAGCAATATTTTGATCTGTATCCCTGCCCGCATCTGTGCGGTTAAGGAAACAGATCAAAAGTCTGCTCTCAGTCAGCGGGAACATTCTTAAAGCTCCCACTGGCTGGGAGCAGACTTTATGTTTGCTTCCACTTGGCGGCAGATTCAAAAAACCCTCTTGCCAAACAGAGCAAACACAGGTTTCCCTTCCCACGTTGATGTTGGCAGGTCAACCCATATGCCCCGGGGATGGACTCCCCGGAACATAGCTAGTGAGCCATACCTGGGCGATGGTGGCTCAGGGAGGGAGGCCGTGTTGCCCCCATTCTTTTTAAGTAGTTTAGCTGCTCATAGAGATGGGGCCCCCAGTGCAATTTGAGGTTTGGGGAGGGGGGCCACGCTGCCCCCTCCCTTCTATTATTGATATTGGCCTGGGGGATGGCCTCCCTGGAGCCTCTGCAGGCTTGGTGAGGAGGACTTGTGGAGCCCTCCACTTCATTGTACATTTCAGCCCTGGTTGTTGGACTCCCTGGGGCCATTAATGGCTCGGGAGGAGGCCACATGCCCCCTCCCCTTATTGAAAATGGCCCCAGGGGTTGCCTCCTTGGGGCTTATAGTTAATGCATGGGTCCCGGCTACCATTTTCTTTTTTTCTTTCAATGCTGTGGGGGTCCAGCAGGATTGCCTCATTTTCTGCCAATTTCTTTTTGTTTTTGGCCATATGGGGGGTTCCTCAGGGTCCCCCCATGGGGCCTAGGGGGTCAGGGTATCCCTACCCTGCCCCTGTATGTTATTTTTCAGTTTTTTACTTCCAGACAGGGGACTAAGTTGCTGAGTCCTGTAATGGCTGCCAGCAACACATATCTAATGTTAGCAGAGCTAACTATAACATGCCCTCCCACCATACACTGCTTATGACCTCACATATTACATCACTCATGACATGTTATGTGAAATCATTTATGACATCACTGTTGAACTCTCAAATGACATCATTGATGACATCACTGATAACATCATTGATAACATCATCCAAAGAGTGCACTAATTTGTTTTATAGTTTTTATAGTGGAGAGTAACTACATATTACTTTTCTACCTAATTTTGTACAGCCTGGGTCCAGCTAGTGTGTGTAACTGTTTACAAAATACATGTGCGCCTAATGCATCATGGGTGTGTAGAGTTATTGAGCACGTTATAAATGTTTGCATTGAAGAGTAACTCTGTGTGCAGGTGACAGTTGACAACTTGTGTCCATTATGTTCCACACATGTTTTTAGGCTCTGCAGAAAATGTTTGCAACAGGGAAAAAATTCTACATACTACATAATAAGTGTTAGACCTGGCTTGTCCAGCGGGTTTATTCCCAGACTTTTTGCTTTTTGGCCTTCTGTTTCTGACCTGTTTTTGTTGTTTTTTATGACTTTGGGCACTTTACCACTGTTGGTCAGTGCTAAAGTGCATATGCTCTCCCTGTAAATTGTGCTTATGGATTGGTGATACCATGATTGGCAGATTTGATTTACTGCTAAGTCCCTAGTACAGTGCACTGTGAGTGCCCAGGGCCTGTAAATCAAATGCCGCTAGTGGGCCTGCAGAACTGATTGTGCCACCCACACAAGCAGCCTTTCAAAGGTAACTCAGACCTGCCACTGCAGTGTCTGTGCACAGTTGTGACTGCCATGTCGGCCTGGCAAGTGCACCCACTTGCCAGGCCCTAACCTTCCCTTTTCTTACATGTGAGTCACCCCTAAGGTAGGCCCAAGGTACCCCTGTGGGCAGTGTGCAGTGTATGTGAAAGGTAGGACATGCCCTGATTTGTGTGACATGTCCTGGTAGTGAATTACAGAGTATTTAGTTATTCACTACTGAAAGGCTCTCTGTCCCATAGGAAAGAATGGGAGTTTATGTATAACATCTTATAAATATAACTTTCCATTGGGAAAAGATAGGAAAGTAACGTTTAGTATGCCTGGACTCAGAATGTAAAAATGCATCTTTTAGTAAAGATGATTTTTATGTTCTGTGTGTGAAAATACCACTTTTAGAAAGTAGGTATTTTCTTGCTTTGCCATCCTGTGTGCCTCTGCTAGGTTTGTGTATTGACTGTCTGGTTTTGGAGTGACAGGGGCTGGGGATGTGCATTCTCTCAGACAGCCACTGGGGGGGGTGATGTGTGTCATGCCTTTCCTGAATGAGTCAGGGCTGGGCTGAATAGACCTGGGCTGCATTCAGAGTAGTGGGAGGAGTTTTTCACTAGCACCTGAATAGGCCTGGTCTGCATTTAGGGTGGTGGGAGGATATTTCCCTTGCACCTGAATAGGCCCTGTCTGCTTTGGACAATGCTGTCTCCACCTCCTGCCGGTAAGCTGCACCAGAGAGGACAGAACTGGTTTGGACTAAGCACAGAGCCTCTCTGACACCAGAGAACAAAGAGAAATGGACTATAAATGTTGGGCCCAGAACCTGAATTTTAGATTACTGCTGAACTAAGGAACCTGCCACGAAGTAGAACCGGGAAAACTGAAGGAGGAGTACTGCCACTGTGCTGTGCCCTGTTGGGGTTGGCCTGCAGTGGTTGCTTCTGTCTTGGGCAGAGAAGGGACTGGACTGTGCTTTCATCGTCCTGCTGTTAGAGTTTTCTCCAAGGACTTGAAATAGAGCTTGCCTCCTGTTTGAAGTCTCAGGGAGAAAAGACTTCAGAGTTCACTTCTGTAATTCAAGAGGAACCCTTGCCAAGGAGAAGAGCTGGAGAAACTGAAGGAGAAGTACTGCCCCTTTGCTGTGTGCTGTCTGGGGTTCGCCTGCATTGGCTGTTTCTGCCAAGGAAATGATAAGGACTTTGCTGTGTGCTGTGTCCCCTGCTTGAGGAAGATCTCCAAGGGCTTGAAGTAGAGCTTGCCTTCTGTTCTGATGTCTCAGGGACACAAAGACTTCATCCCTTATGATGCCCTGCATCTGGAACTGCTGTTTCAGCTGCCACAGAGGGAAATTGCAACACCGATGCCGGTGAGCGATGCCGTAACCTGCACCGAAGCCGTGGGCACCACTCGTGAAGAGCACGACGAACCACCCTGACTTGCACCGTAGGCCCAACACCTGCCGACATCGTGCTGCATCGACTCCGAAGCTGTCACCGATGCCACTGCCTGCACCGGAGCCGAGGACACCACTCGTGACGCTCCTGATGCACCGTCCTGACTCGCACTGCAGCCCCAACTTCACCGACGCCAGTGCTTCATCAACTTGGAGCTGATACTTGACGTTGGTGACTCCCAAATCCATTGACACCGCACCATCGAAAGTAACTGCCGCCTCACCGCCACTGGGACGCCATCTCCCCGGCACCATTAAGGAACCTACGCCTCACCTCCCCTGCATCGCAGTAAGGAACCGAGGCCTCACCTCCCTTGGGGTCGTAAGGAACCGACGCATCACCTCCCCTGTGGTCGTAAGGAACCAACGCCGTCCGGTGCCCATGAAGCATCACCTCCCTAACACCATGCACCATCTTTGTTTTCATCGTTTGCCAAGGTACTGTTCCTTGGGGGTCAGTGTGACTCCGTGCCTGACACCGCGCACCTCGCGGTCGGCACCGTACTTTGGGATTTTCATCTGTCACGACGTCATGATAGCTCCAGGTCGAGTTATTTGTTGCTGAAAGCTTTATTTGTGAGAATAACCTATTTTGGAGGATTTCTTGATAACTGTATTGTGGATTTTTGTCATTTGGTCTTGTTTGGTTTAGATAAAGATTACTTTTTTTAATAAACCAGTGTGGTGTCCATTTGTAGTGTTTTCACTGTATTACTGTATGTGTGAACAAATGCTTTAAACACTGCCTCTGAGATAAGCCTGTCTGCTCGTGCCAAGCTACCAAGGGGGTGAGCAGGGGTTATTTTAGAAGTGTATCCCCCTTACCCTGATTAGGAAGAAGGGTCCCTACTTGGACAAAGGTGCCAACCATTGCCAACTAGAGACCCCCATTTCTAACAATAAGTATTGCAAGCAGTCTTAAGTTATTGGACAGAATCGTTTCAGCATGACAATTCCTACTTAACATAGAAGACTGTGTGCACCAAGTACTAACCTATGTGCATGTGCTTGTTTTGCTTCAGAAGGTGGGTTATCTGTAATGTTTTCACCATAGTATGAAGTCTGTAGGTAGTATAGTCATCAGCAACTTCAGATGTTGCTTATTTTAAGCGAATAGTGTCTTTTTTGTTAAGTGTTGCATAGAGTGTACATTGTACTTAGTAGATACTTTTTGATACTCTGTAGTGTATTTCTCATGAGAGTATCAGTCTCTTCAAACAGTGTGGTACAGAGTAAACTCTCTCCGTAGAGTAAACACCGATTACAGTACCCACTTTCCTACTCATATCAACTTCATTTCTCAATGTAGGTTCGGTGACTGTGAGGGGTTTGATACAGATAAAAGCTGTCCGTAGTAGGGCATTAATTTTGGAACAGACATTGAGTATCTTGACGAACTTGGCCTTCTCTGAACAGTTGCAGTGGCGGCAGCATGACTAGCCAGTGGTTGGGCCGGTGCAGGGGGGTTTGCGGGGGTTACGCAATGGGAAAAAAAAGAATATATATATATATATATATCGGCGCATTTGGCTGTGCTGTGGGGGAATTGGAACAAAGCGAGAGAGGAGACTACTTACTTTGTGGAAACTTCCCGGTCCTCTCTCTGTGTCTACACCAGCGATCCAATGGGGTTCCTTCTGTCAGCATTTAACAAACCCCGCGAAAACTCAGAATTGAACTGTCGAGCACGAAGCTGGCACTGAAGAAGGCATTCGCCGAAACGCGTTTGCCAGGTGCTGCGACTGTGAGGATGCGTTATTTAATGTGCCAAGAGGTGGTAATAAAGACCTTGCTGTGAGCCAACTCGAGCTGTGTCAGTCCTGGTTTGTATTCAGGAATCGGGATTGGAGCTATATATGAGGCAGAGGACGGCTCTGCAACCTGACATGCCTCTCGTTCTGGAGCACTGCGTACAGCCGACAAGTTGTGGTGGAAGTGCATGAGGCTGCACAACGCGGCGCCCCCCTGGCCGTGAGATGTTGTGGCAATGGGGAGAGAGCATCAGATTCACTGCTGAACGAGCTGGTTCTCGGTGAGGCAAACCACCACCGATCCTGTTAGTGAGAGGAGAGAACAGCACAATGGCTGGCGGTTGTCAGGGCATTATCGTGTGCATGTGCAGGTCACTAAACCAGGCTCGCAGATTTGGGCTGTCCTTGTACCTGTGGCAGGATTATCGGCGCATTTGGCTATGCTGTGGGAGCCTTGGAACAAAGAGAGAGAGGAGAGTACTTACTTTGTGAAAACTTCCCGGTCCTCTCTCTGAGTCTACACCAGCGATCCAATGGGGTTCCTTCTGTCATCATTTAACAAACCCTGCGAAAACTCAGAATTGAACTATCGAGCACGAAGCTGGCACTGAAGAAGGCATTCGCCGAAATGCGTTTGCCATGTGCTGCGACTGTGAGGACGCGTTATTTAATGTGCCAAGAGGTGGTAATAAAGACCTTGCTGTGAGCCAACTCGAGCTGTGTCAGACCCGGTTTGTATTCAGGAATCGGGATTGGAGCTATATATGAGGCAGAGGTCGGCTCTGCAACCTGACACGCCTCTTGTTCTGGAGCACCGCGTACAGCTGGCAAGTTGTGGTGGAAGTGCATGAGGCTGCACAATGCGGCGCCTCCACTGGCCGTGAGATGTTGTGGCAATGGGGAGAGAGCAGCAGATTCACTGCTGAACGAGCTGGTTCTCGGTGAGGCAAACCGCCACAGATCCTGCCAGTGAGAGGAGAGAACAGCACGACGGCTGGCGGTTGTCAGGGCATTATCGTGTTCCCGGGCAGGTCACTGAACCAGACTCGCGAATTTGGGCTGTCCTTGTACCTGTGGCAGGATTATCGGCACATTTGGCTATGCTGTGGGGGCCTTGGAACAAAGCGAGAGAGGATAGTACTTACTTTGTGGATACTTCCTGGTCCTCTCTCTGTGTCTACACCAGCGATCCAATGGGGTTCCTTCTGTCAGCATTTAACAAACTCCGCGAAAACTCAGAATTGAACTGTCAAGCACGAAGCTGGTACTGAAGAAGGCATTCGCCAAAACACGTCTGCCAGGTGCTGCGACTGTGAGGACTCGTTATTTAATGTGCCAAGAGGTGGTAATAAAGACCTTGCTGTGAGCCAACTCGAGCTGTGTCAGACCCGTTTTGTATTCAGGAATTGGGATTGGATCTATATATATATATATATATATATATATATATATATATATATATATATATATAAACTTACTTTGCCGCCAGGTCCTGCATCTCTGCTCCTGCTCTCCTCATGGGACAGGAAGCCAGGAAGAACAGCCAGGCTCCCCTGACCAATCACAACACTGCAATGCAGCATTGTGACTGGTTTTGAGCATCCTGGTTCGACGCTCAACCAGGGAATGGGGACATGGACATGTTCTCCATGCAGGATGTAATGCAGCCTGCATGGAGGACAGGTAAAGTGCCATAGTGGTTGAGGAGCCTCCAATGAACAGTTGTATACATATTGAAAAATGTGTGCAGTGAGGGTTTACCATGTATCTGTGGTTGATTTTTAATGTGAACTAGGCTACCAGTGAAGTGTATGGTACAGGTCAATGTTGCACATAACACATGCTTGCTACACCTAAGGGAGTTGCATCTATGATGGCAATAATGATGCTTCATATTATTCTGAGTTATTGTGTACTTACATTCAGTCCTCTAGCGCCATACTAGTTTATAGAGTAATATGTAGAAAGGAAGCTTTGATGTGGTCATCTATGATGTCATCAGTGATGTCATCAATGATGCCATTTGAGATGCTAATAGTGATGTCATAAATTATGTCAGAACATTTCATGAGTGATGTAATATGTTAGATCATAAGCAGTGAATACAGTGGGTGCAAGTTATAGTTAGCGCTGCTAACTATAACTGGTGAATTTCATTTTTTTTTTGTTCAAAATGGTAATGTTGTCACTGACATATTCACTTAACTACATGGCTACTTTAAATTTGTTTTTTTCAGTGAAATTTCTAATTAAAAAAAAAAGATATTTTTATCAAACCTAACTATAATGTTACTTTAACCTTTGTTTTTTTCAGTTAATTTCTAGGAATTTTTAAATGCAAAGTGATATTTTATTACTGTATGTAAAGCCAACAGCTCAACACACACAGATGAAGGCCGTATGTAGGGGTTGTACACAAGGGCTGGCCTGCAGCCAGACCCTGCTGCAAGCCCCCACAGGCAGCCAACTCTACACTGCACACCGCCTTGCAGCCAGGCCCTGTGTCCAACCCCCAGCAGGCAGCCAACCCCATGCCGTGCATGACCTTTGCTCATGCGTGATGTGGGGTTAGTCGCAGGGCCTGTGTTGCAGCCAGATCCTGCTTCCAACTCCCCACAGGCAGCCAACCCCTTGCTGCGCTCAGCCTTTGACATGCACAGTGCAGGGTTGGCCTTCTGGTCCTAGGTACCCCATCTTCTGGGCCACAACAAATATGCTCAGAGGAGGACAAAATCTCCTGGGGCCAAATACAATTAAAAAAGGAGGGGGCCAAGTTGCCCCCCAAAGCCTTTCCTGGGCCCTGGGGACCCCATCCCCTAGGGCCAAAATCTAAGCACTGTGGAGTATGCAATCCCCCTCCCCAAGCCTCATTAGGCCCCGGAAATTACATCCTCCGGGGTCAAATATAATAAAGAAGAGGCGGAAGACCGCACGGTCCCCCGCCCGAGCCTTATTAAGCCCCGGGGAACCTATCCCATGCGGCCAAACAACTAAAAAATGGAAGGGGCCCCTCTCCCCAAGCCTTCAAATTCCCCAGGAACCCCATTCCCCAGGGCCATTTTCTGTTTAAAAGGTGAGGAGGGTGCACAGCACCCCATCCCAATGATAATTAGAAAGGGTAGGGGGCATGCAGCCCCGCCCCCCTTCCTGAACATTTTTGGGCCCAGAGACCCCATCCCCTGGGAAAAATTTAATAAACAGGGGATGGGGCATGTGGACTCCCTTCCCGAGCCATATTGGAAACCAAGAACCCCATCCTTGGTGGCCGAGTGATTAATAAAGTGATGGGGGCACCCGTCAGCCCTCTCTGAGCCTGATTATGCTCCTGGGACCCCATCCCCCGGGTCCAAATGTAAATAAAAGGGGAGGTGCTGCCCCGTACTTGAGCCTTTTTTAAGCCCCAGGGACCTCATCCCCTGGGCCGTGACTTATTTAAAAAGGAGAAGGGAGCCGTGTGGCCCCCCTCCGCAAGCCTTATTAGGCCCCAGGGACCCCATCCATGGGGCCAAATACAGTAAAAAAAAAAGGGAAAGGGACCGCACAGACCCTCTCCCTGTGTCTTATTAGGTCCTATTAGACCTGGCACCATTAGGGTGGGTCTCCCCTGCATTTATTTGCCTTTGCCTCCTGTGTTTTTCCTGTGTGTTGGACTCCGTTTTGCTGGTCTATATGCTTTGGGCACTTTGCCACTGCTGTTCAGCGCCAAAGTGCAAGTGCTCCCTTTGTAAATTACTGTTATGGATTGGTGTTTCCATGATTGGCTATTTGATTTACTAGTCAGTCCCTAGTACAGTGCACTGTGTGTGCCAATGGCCTGTAAATCAAATGCTGCTAGTGGGCTTGCAGCACCGATTGTGCCACCCACATAAGCAGCCTGTAAATGTAACTCTGGCCTGCCATTACAGAGCCTGTGTGCAGTCTAGTACTGCCATGTCGACTTGGCAAGTGCACCCACTTGCCAGGCCATAACTTTCCCTTTTCTTACATGTTAGTCACCCCTAAGGTAGGCCCAAGGTACCGCTGTTGGCAGGGTGCAGTGTATCTGAAAGGTAGGACATGCCCTGATGTGTGTGGCATTTCCTGATAGTCATTTATCGCCAATTTCGTTTTTCACTATTGCAAGGCTACCTGTTCCCATAGGATAGAATGGGGAGTTTGTTTATAACATCTTATAAACCTAACTGCCCCTGGGAACAAGGAAGGAAAATAAAGTTTTGGATGCCTAAACTCAGAATGTTAAAATGAATCTTTTAGTGAGGGTGATTTTTGCGTTATGTGTTTGAAAATAAATACCACTTTTAGAAAGTAGGTATTTTCTTGCTTAGCCATCCAGTGTGCCTCTGCTAGGTTTGTGTATTGCATGTCTGGTTTTTGGATGATAGGGGCTGGGAAGGAGTAGTGGCTCCAGAGAGCCTGATGAGTCAGGGCTGGTCTGAATAGACCTGGGCTGCATTTAGAGTAGGGGGAGGAGATTTCCTTTCACCTGAATGGGCCTGGTCTGCCAATGACAATGCTGTCTCCACCTCCTGCCAGGAAGCTGCACCAGAGAGGACAGAACTGGTTTTGACTGAGCACAGGGCTTCTCTGCCACCAGAGTTCAAAGGATTCTGTGATATAAATATTGGGGCCTAGACCCCAGAACTTTAGATCATTTCTGGGAATCAAGAGGAACCTTTACCAAGGAGAACAGCCGGAGAAGCTGAGGAGGAATACTACCCCTGTGCTGTTTGCTGTCTGGGGTTGGCCTGCAGTGGCTACTTGCTGCCAAGGAAAGGAGAAAAGGACTTTGCTGTTTGCAGTGTCCCCTGCTTGAAAGAAGATCTCCAAGGGCTTGAAATTGAGCTTGCCTACTGTTCTGAAGTCTCAGGGACACAAAGACTTCACCCCCAGCTCCCCTGAACTTCCTTGCTGGGAGTTCTGACCTGCAAAGAGGTGAATGCTGTTGTTTTGGACCTCTAGAGACTGTTTTCCGCTGGGAGCTGGAAAAGTAACGCAACTTCGAGAAGCGAGACGCATCAGCACCTGTTTCCGACGCATCGCCGAAGAAATCATCGCAGCGCTTGCTGCGGCTCAAGAAATCGCTACATGCCGCATCGAGTGCACCCATCTCAGAAGTCTGAGATCACCGCACCGATTTTGATGCAAGGCCTGCTGTGCGGCTGCAAGAGTTCATGCATCGTTCTGGATCATCGCATTGCATCGAGGCACCAGTTTGTTGCATCATTGAGGGGCGCAGTTAGAAACCGACGCATTACCTCCTCTTCGGTAAGGAACCGATGCATCACCTCCCCTGCCCAGCAGTAAGGAACCGACGCATCACTGCCCCCGTAGCAAGTAACCGACTCATCACCTTCCCTGAGTGTAAGGAACCAACGCATCACCTTCCCTGGGGCGAGTTTTGTTTGTTTGCTTGACGCATCCCAGGTACTTTGTGAGAAAAATGTCACATCTGCAATTTGCTTTGAACTGAACTATTTGTACCATCTGAAAGTCATATTTTTATTACTGTATTGTGGATTTTTGTTGTTTGGTCTTGTTTGGGTTTAGATAAAGATTACCTATTTTTTAAAATGGTGTGGTGTCCATTTGTAGTGTTTTCACTGTATTACTGTATGTGTTCACAAATGCTTTACACACTGCCTCTGAGATAAGCCAGTCTACTCGTGCCAAAATACCAAGGGGGTGAGCAGAGGTTATTTTAGAAGTGTATCCCATTACCCTGACTAGAAGCAAGGGTCCCTATTTGGACAAAGGTACCTACCTCTGCCAACTAGAGACCCCCATTTCTAACAGGTCCCAGGGACCCTGACCCCAGGAACTGTGTGGTGTTTTTTAAAGTGGAGAGGGGCCACACAACCCCCATCCCTGCACCTATTTAGGTCCTGGGGACCCATCGACAGGGCCGTTTTTATTTGTTGCCAGCAACCAATCAGAGCCCTTTATCTTGCGGGAGTCTGTCTTCCGTGGGAGCGAGATGGCCCAAGGCACAAAAGGCTCCCTGGGCTATTTTTAAATTGGCGATCCTGCAGGACCCTCGCGAGCCTCTCGTGGAACCAACCTTCCATACATACAATTATTTATTAACCTTAACTTCTAAAAACCTACTGAACGGATTTACACCAAATCACAAAAAGCACAATCTGTGGACTGTGGAGCTTCCTGCCAAATTTGGTGTAGTTCCATTCTGTAGTATTTGCTGTAGCCCTGCCTTAAGAAGTCTATAGAAAATTCATAGGGTTTTTGCTTTTTGGGGACCCTTTTTTCTCGGCCCTGCTTGATGGATCACCACAAAACTTTCCATGCTCAAAATAGACAAAAATGGGCACTTTTTGAAAAGTTTTGTGAAGATTTGTCAAATGGGGCCAAAGTTATTATTATTATTATTATTATTATTCAGCTTATAGAGTGCCTGGTTACTCCAACGGAGTGTCCCCGTGCTAGAACACCAACAACACCTTGGCAACTGACCTGAAACCTCCCTCCCTCCCTCCAGGTCAAGGCCCCAGAGGAACAGGAAAAGGCCTACTATCGGCCCCCGGGGGGTGCTGGAAGAGCCAAGTCTTTAGTTTTTTCCAGAACAAAATCTCCGACGGGCACGTCCTTAGGTCAACATGTAGGTCATTCCAGGCCTTTGCCGGAAGGAAGCCAATGGAGCTCCCTCCAGCCTGTACCTTCCGCACCTTAGGCACAATCATCTTTGCCGTGCCCAAGGACCTTAGGTAACAAGCAGGTCTATATGCGGTAAGAAGGGGGTGCAGAAAACTAGGCCTCTTCTTGTTGAGGATCCTGTGGCCAAAACACAAGGCCTTAAAGGTGACTCTAGCCTGTATGGGGAGCCAATGTAATTTCCTCAAGGCCTCCCCCTCCGAGGCCCGCCTAGGAATATTCAGAATTAACCGAGCTGCAGAATTCGGAGCCTTCTGCAAGATGTTCAGATTTCTTGTTGTCAGCCCTAAGTACAAGATGTTACAATAATCCAGACGAGACGTAACAAGGGCCTGTACAATGGTTCGTTTGGCATCTAGTGGGAGTAAGTCCAGGATTTTTCACAGCATTTTCAGAATGCCAAAGCAGGCTCCAGGCACAGCAGATATCTGCTCTGAATAGGAGAGGGTGTCATCGAACCATACTCCCAGATTCTTGACCTTGGCCTTAGGGGTCGGAGTAGGTCCCATCTCCTCCGGCCACCACAAATGTGACCATAAAGAGGGCTGCTTGCAAACTACCATCACCTCGGTATTAGCAACACAAAAGAACATTTCCTATGGAACAGTTGACCTAACTATAACTACTCAGTGGCGAGTACCACTGGGTAATATATATATACATATATATATGAATGTCATGAAATTCAGAAAACATCAGCACTATCTTGGATTCCGTGTCCCGTTTGAGCAGACAGCGCTTTGGGATTGTTCTTTATATATATATGATGTGATCAAGACCGATCTGTTTCGGTCGAACCGCGTCATGCTGAGGCACTGGCCAGGACTGACTAGTCGCCGTGTAGATGCCATTTAAATAAAGCACTGCATTGAAAATTGTTCCAGCGAGTGGTCCATACCTGTTTTTCTTTGCCGGTGGATGGTGGGGATCAAACCAGGATTTGCTTTGTATATATATATATATATATATATTACCTACTGGTGGAAAAGCATTTTTTGATTTGCCAATATCTTTGGCGCCGTTTGACGAATCTTTGCAAAGTTTTCAAAACTAATGTGGTGCTCCGTTCAGCTCCTGTCTTTAAAGTTTCGGGATGATTCGTCAAGCAGGGGCCGAGAAAAAAAGAGGGGTCCCATAACGCGTTTTCCCCATGTTAATTTCCATAGGAAAAATTGGAAGAGGCTACAGCCCGAACTGCTGAACGAAATTACACCACATTGGGCAAAAAGGTAGGTCTTGGTTCAGAAAGAGACCTTTTTGTTAAATTGTGGAAATCCGTTCAGTAGTTTCAGAGAAATTAGAAAAAGAAAAATATCGATATCTGAGCACCGAGGAGGGTTCGCGAACCCTCTCGGGCACGAGCTTCACTCTAATTGGCTGCCAACACTCCAAACCAGGAAGTGTTGGCAGCCATCTTGTGACTCGGTAACCGAGTCACAAGAAATCAGAAAAAAAACCTGAAAAAGAAGAAAAGGGGGCAGGGTAGAAACATCCTGACCTTCTAGAGCCTCACTCAGGGGGTCCCACAAGGACCCCCAGGGCCCAAAAGCCTTTTTTAAACGGCAGAATTCGCGTTGGGTCGCAAATCCTGCTGTGAAAATAAAAACAAAGCGTGGCTCCCGCGCTTCGAGTTCAAAAGCTCCCGGGTGGGACAGGTCCCGGGGGCAATCATTGATTTATTTATGGGGGCCCGCGGGGGCCCCCGCAGCCCCAGGGACCACCACCTCCCCGGGGCTTATGAAATTGAATGTGGGGGGGCACACGGCCCCCCCGCAGCCCCGGGGATCGCCACCTCCCCGGGGCTTTGTTGAAAAATGCATGGGGGGTCCCATCAGTGATGTCATCAGTGATGTCACTGACCATGTCATGAATGATGTAATATGTGACGTCATCAGCAGTGCATTGCGGGGGTGCGAGTTATAGTTAGCTGAACTAACTATAACGGTGGAATTTCACTGGTTTTGTACGAGTGAAATGTCCAACTAACTATAACGTCCCTGAAACCTGTGGTTTTTTCAATGAATTTCTAAGGTTTTTTAAATGCTAATTTCTAACTATAACGTCCCTGAAACCTATGGTTTTTTCAGTGATATATATATATATGAATATATACATACATATATACATGCACACACACAGGTAAAGTCTATGCGTGTGTGCGTTCAATTTATCTATCTATCTATCGATTGATTTTTTTTTGCGCTATCCACAAACTCAATTTTTTTAATCTCCTTCGTATTACAGTAGCACACTTCTGTTCTCCGGACATAGGGAATGTGCGTTTCGTTATTTTTGCCAGGAAAAGGGCGCATGCTGTGTATTGCTGTTTTACCCAAGCTAAACTTGTGCTTTATTATTTTTCTGCACTCACATTGCTGTATTTATTTTTCTTGGGCAGAATGATGTGCATTATATTTTGACAGTCAATGTACCACCTTTGAGTGCTTTTACATTTTTACACCAACCTGAAGTGTAACCGTGGTGCGAGTTTATTTTCTCGCTTTCTGTCTCTCTCTATGTGTTTAATATATGTAGACCCTTTTGCATTTTTTTTTAGCTCAGACCGGATACATGAGTGTTATATTATTTTACTGCGATCACAGCGTTGCCTGTATGTTTTTTACTGTGTGGAGAGTGCCAGTTTATTGCTTTTCGATCGCACGCAGTGGAAAGATCTTGTTGACCTTTTTTGCATTGGTTTTCAACATAAACGCACCAGTCAACTACAGCAACGTTTCTATAATTCTGTAAGCAACCTGGAAGCAACCTGGAAGCCAGCCGCGCAATATGGGCCATGAGACATGGCTATTCATTTATTGCTTCGAGCACAGAGAGGAAGTCCCACTCACTTCCCACAAGACATGGCTATTCGTTTATTGCTTCTAGCACAGAGATGAAGTCCCACTCACTTCTCACATTCCTACTACCACAAAAAAAGGTGAAACGTTTAACCATAAACTAAGAAGGGTACGCTGTTCCCCAGAGAGATGGAAAAACAGAGAAAGGGGGGGGGAGGAGGCAAAAGGAGGGGAGTCCTCCTAAGTGGAACTAGAGTCCTCACACACCCAGCAAGCTAGGTGTCATGCTTCATCATATGGACTTGCTCCTCGTCGGGTCGGCGGTGCAATACCCGACGGGCACCCATAAAGGGGCTCTTTCACGGAGATCTTCTGTTCCTGCCGTATGGTGCCGTGGGTGTGAGGGCCCTAAAAGTAAGTGTAGATGCGAATAAGTGGTTAAAAACTTTAAGGACATTCTTGTTCATACCCGGCCCAGGACTAGGGAATTAGGTGTCCAACGGACCTTGTGGGATTTACCACCAGTTATAGGGACAATTATCTCTGCAGGGACATGCTCAGTTTGTGATCAGACATCTGTTCATAAGGAGATAAAACTAACTGATAACTTCTTATGGAAACTTAAAAGACACACCAACTGCAACACATCGAGATGTATTTACCTTATCACATGTCCTTGTGACAGAAAATATATAGGTATGACGATGAGGCAAGTTAAGATACGCATCACTGAACATAAGAGCAATGTGAGGTGCATGAAGACTACTACAAAACTGTATACACATTTTAGGGGACCTTAACCACAAGGTAGACACCCTCAAATGGATGGTACTTGAATCACACCCCAAGATCAGTCACCAAGCATTATTTAGACTTGAACAGAGATGGGTGTACCGGTTGTCTACTGACACATGCGGCCTCAATGACAATATACCCTGGGCCGCCCTGAAAAATGGATAGCGGGCTTCGTTAAGGAACACTGTTAGATATCATCATTGCATCCTTACTTACTTTTCCATTCCCTTTGTGTCCAATGTGCCCAGTGAATACCTTTTACTTCATTCACTAGCCCCCCGCACTCCGCGGGGTGAGTGACCGGACCTTAATAGGATGGAATTGTCTTATTGTCTATATATTTTTTACATTAATTTGTCCGCTGCCCCTTCCCTCCACTCGCACCCAACCTTTTAACCTTTTTCCGTTTTTTATGGAATTGGTGTGGTGTCGCTTTATTGTGGAAATGCTATGTGTCTGGTGAAGTGTGCATGAGTCCGCTAGCCATGGAGGAGGAGAGGGGGGGATTACCCCTATGTGTACTCACCCAACTATGCCTCTGCCTGAATTGGCTTGTTTTCTGCGTATCTTGTGTGTCCACATTTTGCCTCTACATTGATATCAATGCCCCCTACAAGATGGCCGCCACGCTTTCAGGGCTGCAGCTCTGAGTACTTGGGTCCGACGTCGTGTTCACCACGTGACTTGACGCCACGCCACGTAGAATCGTACCAGCTGCCCCGACTTTCTGACCAGTCTAGCGGTCTCCTTTAAAACTCCCGCGTAGCCGCCATGCACCGCTCTGGTTCCTCAGTCTGGCGCAGGGGTAGTTTTTCTGGCTTGCGTCCACAATAGGACAGGTGAGTGAGTCGCTTGACTGTGACGGCCCTGTACCATCAGCGGGCTTTGATCTGGCTTGTCTGTATTCCTTAAAAGGTTCCCCCATGGATTTGTGCGCTTGGCACCCACCTTGCACTACGGGTTGGGACAGTGGGTCCGACCTGTTAACTGTGGGGCGTGGACGGGTGTGTTTCTCTGGGGGTTCTGACAGAGCGGACTCTCCTGTCTGTCGCTGCCCACCCTTACCGCCTGTTTCATGACTCCGTGTTGAGCTGGTTGACACTTACGGACTCACGCTGTTAGAACCTTGGTGGAAGCAAGGTTGCTGGCCCGCCGGTCTTAGGAGTGGGCTCCGTCGCTGTGTCTCTTCCTTTTCATGATTGCTCCATTTCCCCTTATTTAGGACACCAACCATTACGGTGTCATGGACTGAGGGTATCACAGGAGCTAGCGCCATCACCTAGATAGGTGAGACAGCACAAATTGCACTTGTTTGAATTCCTTTTTTATTACGTCATTCTTCCAGTCATGATGTATATTTGTATATATGAATTTAAAAAAATATTTTCCTTGCTCACTAATAATGATTTAGCATTATTTTCTTTGCACTCTACTTGATGGATTACTTGGTTTGGGGATCCAAGGATGACCTCGCTCTGTTCCCTACAGAGTATCATTTTAAATTTCTTTGCTTTTGTCATCCTTGTTTAGGCTACAAATAGATCTGACGGGACTGCATGCCCGCAAATATGAACAGTGGTACGTAGGAACTCCTCCACCGCACCACATCGTGTAGATAGTTTTCTATAGGTCCTGAAGAAATGCATAGCATCATAGTTTGATCATATTGCGTGAAACATGTCGACCATATGTGAGAGTCGAGCTTTGCTCTTCTGGTGTATTTAGCCAGTGATCAGCCGCTCCACTATATTTTTTAGTAAGGTGGATAACCAGCCTATTAAACTCTATTTTTGGATTATCCAACCTTTTTTAACCACTTATTCGCATCTACACTTACTTCTAGGGCCCTCACACCCACGGCACCATACGGCAGGAACAGAAGATCTCCGTTAAAGAGCCCCTTTATGGGTGCCAGTCGGGTATTGCACCGCCGACCTGACGAGGAGCAAGTCCATATGATGAAGCATGACACCTAGCTTGCTGGGTGTGTGAGGACTCTAGTTCCACTTAGGAGGACTCCCCTCCTTTTGCCTCCTCCCCCCCCCTTTCTCTGTTTTTCCATCTCTCTGGGGAACAGCGTACCCTTCTTAGTTTACAGTATCTGGGCATGTGCACTGGACTCCGTTAAACAGCCCCCTTAGTCCCTCTCCTTGTTTGATACGTACCTGCACGGGTTACCTCGTGGGACTTCTGATTAGGTTACCAACCACGGCATACTTATACCGGTTGGCCCATTAGCTTGTGTACTATACCACGTCCTTAATTTATGGGTGGATAGTTGGGTTCCCCCTTACAATGGAGGATACCCCTGGCCTTAGTTTCGATGAGGAAGCTATCGCTGACATTTTAAGAACAGCACCCTCCCTTTTAGGCCCTGGAGGGGCTGTGGCCTCTGGGTCACTATCTGATGACTGGACAGCGATTACGTTTTTGAAAAAGGAATGGCTCAAGATTACATTACACGGAGCCCTAATGACCAAATATTTACGGGCGAATATTGCGCCCCATGGCCTCATAGTTAACATCTTACCTAGAATCTTTCTAGAGGATGGGCCTTTTAAGAAGGATTGGTGCCAAGTATCATGGAAGTGTACTAAAGATCTACTGGTCTTAATTATTAACATAGCTAAAAGATTGGCTGATGCCCTCCTTGTAAGAATATAAACGAGCGGAAGCTACCTTGAAATCATCCACTCCCAAAACTGCTTTTTCATCTAAACTAATGGAGATTAATAATGAAATCGCAGAGAACAGAGAGTACCTATTAAAACAAAAGGTTGCGAAATTGCAAAAGATGTAGCCAAGTTTGACAAGGAAAAGGTCTATCCTTACCTCAAAGATGGCTATACTACATCTAAGAATAGTTACTCTTCTGATGATAGTTCTGACAATGGCAGTAGAAGGGGATCATCCAACAGTGACTCCAGCACTGGGAGTACTGGGAGTTGGGGCAACTACAACCAACGCCGTCCCAACTTCCAACCATACCCCAACTATGACAATGGGCCTATCTTTCATGGTCCTGCTCCTCCACCTTGGCAATATCCTATGTACCCTCCAGGCCCTCCACAGTACTTTCCATTGAACAACCCCCCTTTTTTAGGCAGAGGTTGGGGCAAAGGAAGAGGGCGAAGAAAAGGAGCACAGAAGGGAGTGCAATGGTAGGACCAGACCCCTCCTGCGGTCGAGACAAGGAGCATGAGCAGGGGGAGGAGGGTCTAGTAGTTAATTTCTCAACTAGACCCCTAACTATCACTGAAAAGGCAGTCCTAGAGAAAGGTCTGGGTTTTGTCCCTACACATCACCTGACAAATTTACTGAGATGTGTGAACTACAGGATTTTTTCAGAAAGGTACGACTTAAGGCCTTCTTTCATGACAAAGTCACTCTTGAACAAGATGACACTGGTTTGCGTAATCCTTCCAGGTTCACCCCTAACAATAGTATGATTCCCCTGAGATTTTAGCATTTGAAGGTGCAGTTCTTAAGGAGTTGACTGACATTCCTAGAACTCCTTTTTCCATAATCTATCAAATGCCGAAAAAGAGGCAGCCAATAGACTAGCAGATGACCCCAATATCATCATTAAACAGGCTGATAAGGGTGGGGCCATTGTAATCCAATCCCTTACGGATTATGACAGAGAATGTAGACGCCAACTGGATAATGCCAACCACTACACTCCTCTAACAGTGGACCCCACACCTAGATTGGCAGCCGAGATTGCCACCTTGGTTTTTGAGGCCGAGAGTAGTGGATGGATAACTAAGAAGGAAGCTGAGTTCCTTGTGACCAAGGACCCTAAGACACCTTAATTTTACACTCTCCCGAAGATTCACAAGAATACTATACCATTCCCAGGGAGACCGATAGTGTCAGGTATAGGGTCCTTGCTAGAGCCGCTTTCCAAATTCTGTGATTACTTTCTCCAGCCTTTGGTCAAGAAGATACCTTCCTTTGTGCAGGACACCACTGATGTCCTCCGCATCATTGACAGTATTGAAGGTAGAGCTGGAGTGGACTTACTGGTCACTCTGGATGTAGAGGTGTTGTATACTAATATTCCACAACGCGCTACTTTGGAGGCGGTGGAGGCAAGCCTACTCCAAGAGGTCTGGTCTTCCCCTACACCCATTCCTTTCATCATGGACTGTGCCACCTTAGCCTTGACTGAAAACTTTTTTGAGTATGAGACACTATTGTTCCATCAGACACAAGGTACTTCCATGGGGAGTACCTTTGCCCAGTGTGGCCTGTCTCTATATGGCCACTTTTGAAGAGAATGTCATTATGAATTCCAATAACCCTTACAGAGACAATCTGACATTTTGGAAAAGGTATATTGACGATATCCTTATTCTATGGAAAGGTGACATGACTACTTGTGAGGCATTTTGTATTTGGATTAATACAAAGAATGCCTTTTGAAGTTCTCACATACTATATCCAGCTCTAGTATCCTCTTTTTGGACTTGAGGATATCACTCACCAATACTGGTTTGAGCACAACCTTATACAGGAAAGCGACAGACAGGAACAGTTTGCTCCTCTATGATAGCCATCACCCAAGAGCACTTAGGAATAATCTCCCTTTTGGACAATTCCTTCGCGTAAGGAGAAACTGTAGTACTCTGTCTGACTATAAAACAGAGGCTAAATTGTTACAACACAAATTGGGAGAGAGGGGTTACCCAGCTCAGCAGGTTAAGAACTCTTATAAAAGAGCAATGAATAATCCGCGAGAGGCACTACTCCAGGTCTCGACAAAAGAACCTACTGAGATACTTACCTGCGTTACCTCATTCACTCATAATTCCCCCTGATCAAAAAAACAATTAAGAAACACTGAGGTAAAGTTAACACAGGTGATTTGAGTCTCCCCCCACCGAGATTTGCCTTCAAACGCACTTCCAACCTTAAGGACATTCTTGTTCATTCCCGGCCCAGGACTAGGGAATTAGGTGTCCAACGGACCTTGTGGGATTTACCACCAGTTATAGGACACTATCCCTGCGGGACATGCTCAGTTTGTGATCAGACATCTGTTCATAAGGAGATAAAACTAACTGATAACTTCTTATGGAAACTTAAAAGACACACCAACTGCAACACATCGAGATGTATTTACCTTATCACATGTCCTTGTGACAGAAAATATATAGGTATGACGACGATGAGGCAAGTTAAGATACGCATCACTGAACATAAGAGCAATGTGAGGTGCATGAAGACTACTACAAAACTGTATACACATTTTAGGAACCTTAACCACAAGGTAGACACCCTCAAATGGATGGTACTTGAATCACACCCCAAGATCAGTCACCAAGCATTATTTAGACTTGAACAGAGATGGGTGTACCAGTTGTCTACTGACACATGCGGCCTCAATGACAATATACCCTGGGCCGCCCTGAAAAATGGATAGCGGGCTTCGTTAAGGAACACTGTTAGATATCATCATTGCATCCTTACTTACTTTTCCATTCCCTTTGTGTCCAATGTGCCCAGTGAATACCTTTTACTTCATTCACTAGCCCCCCGCACTCCGCGGGGTGAGTGACCGGACCTTAATAGGATGGAATTGTCTTATTGTCTATATATTTTTTACATTAATTTGTCCGCTGCCCCTTCCCTCCACTCGCACCCAACCTTTTAACCTTTTTCCATTTTTTATGGAATTGGTGTGGTGTCGCTTTATTGTGGAAATGCTATGTGTCTGGTGAAGCGTGCATGAGTCCGCTAGCCATGGAGGAGGAGAGGGGGGATTACCCCTATGTGTACTCACCCAACTATGCCTCTGCCTGAATTGGCTTGTTTTCTGCGTATCTTGTGTGTCCACATATTGCCTCTACATTGATATCAATGCCCCCTACAAGATGGCCACCACGCTTTCAGGGCTGCAGCTCTGAGTACTTGGGTCCGACGTCGTGTTCACCACGTGACTTGACGCCACGCCACGTAGAATCGTACCAGCTGCCCCGCCTTTCTGACCAGTCTAGCGGTCTCCTTTAAAACTCCCGTGTAGCCGCCATGCACCGCTCTGGTTCCTCAGTCTGGCGCAGGGGGTAGTTTTTCTGGCTTGCGTCCACAATAGGACAGGTGAGTGAGTCGCTTGACTGTGACGGCCCTGTACCCTCAGCGGGCTTTGATCTGGCTTGTCTGTATTCCTTAAAAGGTTCCCCCATGGATTTGTGCGCTTGGCACCCACCTTGCACTACGGGTTG
Organism: Calotriton arnoldi; assembly: GCA_963921515.1. Lineage (NCBI taxonomy): Eukaryota > Metazoa > Chordata > Amphibia > Caudata > Salamandridae > Calotriton > Calotriton arnoldi. The sequence continues at coordinate 336,282 of CAWUFW010013423.1, forward strand.
GGACAGTGGGTCCGACCTGTTAACTGTGGGGCGTGGATGGGTGTGTTTCTCTGGGGGGTTCTGACAGAGCGGACTTTCTCTGTTCGTCGTGCCCACCCTTACCGCCTGTTTCATGACTCCGTGTCGAGCTGGTTGACACTTACGGACTCACGCTGTTAGAACCTTGGTGGAAGCGAGGTTGCTGGCCTGCCGGTCTTAGGAGTGGGCTCCGTCGCTGTGTCTCTTCCTTTTCATGATTGCTCCATTTCCCCTTATTTAGGACACCAACCATTACGGTGTCATGGACTGAGGGTATCACAGGAGCTAGCGCCATCACCTAGATAGGTGAGACAGCACAAATTGCACTTGTTTGAATTCCTTTTTTATTACGTCATTCTTCCAGTCATGATGTATATTTGTATATATGAATTTTAAAGAAATATTTTCCTTGCTCACTAATAATGATTTAGCATTATTTTTTTGCACTTACTTGATGGATTACTTGGTTTGGGGATCCAAGGATGACCTCGCTCTGTTCCCTACAGAGTATCATTTTTAAATTTCTTTGCTTTTGTCATCCTTGTTTAGGCTACAACTAGATCTGACGGGACTGCATGCCCGCAAATAGGAACAGTGGTACGTAGGAACTCCTCCACCACACCACATCGTGTAGATAGTTTTCTATAGGTCCTGAAGAAATGCATAGCATCATAGTTTGATCATATTGCGTGAAACATGTCGACCATATGTGAGAGTCGAGCTTTGCTCTTCTGGTGTATTTAGCCAGTGATCAGCCGCTCCACTATATTTTTTAGTAAGGTGGATAACCAGCCTATTAAACTCTATTTTTGGATTATCCAACCTTTTTTAACCACTTATTCGCATCTACACTTACTTCTAGGGCCCTCACACCCACGGCACCATACGGCAGGGACAGAAGATCTCCGTTAAAGAGCCCCTTTATGGGTGCCCGTCAGGTATTGCACCGCCGACCCGACGAGGAGCAAGTCCATATGATGAAGCATGACACCTAGCTTGCTGGGTGTGTGAGGACTCTAGTTCCACTTAGGAGGACTCCCCTCCTTTTGCCTCCTCCCCCCCCTTCTCTGTTTTTCCATCTCTCTGGGGAACAGCGTACCCTTCTTAGTTTACAGTATCTGGGCATGTGCGCTGGACTCCGTTAAACAGCCCCCTTAGTCCCTCTCCTTGTTTGAAACGTTTAACCAACCATTACCACAAAAACTGAGCCGCTACTACCCTCAAATAACCACAGAAACGGAGCAATTTACCCTTCTCTACCACCAAAACAGAGGCCTGCTACCCACTCACCCCATCACGAATATTTAAATGGAACACCCACTCCCCACCACCAGCACAACAGAAACAAAGCATACCACTACATATACCGTGCCCCCACTACCAAAGCCACCACGCCACCTCAGAAACCACCACCTATTTACCCACATTGCCAAAGAAAGAGTCCCTCTCTATCACCACCACAACTACCACAGTTATAGTACACCACATACTTCCCACCACCATTACTGAAAAAGCCCCACCGCAAATCTACCAGCTCCACTGCCACCTCCCAATAGAAACACAGCACCACTACCCACCCACTTCCACCTCAAACAGAACCCCACGACATACCTACCAGCACCACTGACAGAGCTGCCCACTTCCACTTTACTGCAGAAACACGGTCACTGTCAACCTCATCACCAAAGAAAAAGATGAATCCACTAACACCCACCACAACAAATCCCTCATCACCCAACAATCATGAAACAAAACCCCGCTCCCCACCCACTAAAACCATGAAACAGCCTCCACAGCCAGTCCCACAGAAAGATAGCCGAATACCACAAAAACAAAACGGCGACAATACTACATACAGACGCACCTTTACAACCCTACCCCAACACAAACACACACACCTTATTTTTGAGCATCTATCTGGGGTGCGTGACATCTATGGGAATCTGCGATGCTCTTTGTGTGATATATTGGTGATGTGCTGTGTGTATCTATTTTATCAGAAGACAGATTTACTGTCCAGCCTTTTATGGTTTATGGTTCTCACAAACAGTGTGGTTGTATCGTTCTACATCACGAAGAAGGGAATCTGAACAGAACCCTTGTTCCACACAGACAACACACAGAACAACGTGGTTTTCATCGAACACAGGCTGCCGCCTTGACAAGCAGAGGACTTGATCCCTGCTCACACACTCATTGTTTCTATCACAGCGACGAGTGGTGGATTATTACTTGACCTTAAAGCCGCGACTTGAGGGTTTCAGTCGCTTTTTTGTTCAGTGAGACCTCGATGACTGGCCTTAGGTATGTGTTGAGAGGAGGCTTGAATTTCAGGCTGGCGTTTACCGGTCACGAGGTATTTTTTAAGTGTTGGCGTTTGCAGTTCTCTTGCAGCATTGTGTTCCCGAATCTGATGCATGTGTGTGCATTTTTATCAGTTCTGACCAGAACGGCATTGAAATAAACTAAGTTAAACCTACAATGACTGACAAAGTGGCCCTTGGTGGCTGGAACAAGAATGTATGATTTTGCAAAAAGTCTGCAATAAAAGGCTTAACCTGACACCCACCAACATGCACCCAAACCAGACCCCATGGTCTGGTTTTTATCAGATGAGGTAATAATACCAGTAGGGTGTCTTTTTTTTTTTTACATTCTGCACAAAATGTTTCCTTAAATATGTGTGAACCCCCTTAGAATCTCTTGGCTGGATTGCGGGGTCCTCTGCAAACAGAGCAAGGTGTGTTCTTTCTGGACGTTGTAGACCCAGCGGAGGACACCTGACCATCACATTGGCAGGCTTAAATCTGCAAGCCCCCATACTAGCTGGATGTGCAGGAAGCTGCGATCAATCACCCTGCTCGTTTTTTGCTGCTCAAACACAGGCAACAGTCTCATTGCTGATGCAAAATCATTCGAACAAAAGGCGTCACAGTTGCAGCACGTTCAGCAAACAAAACAAAATTATTTCTCAAACTGGGGCACATGTATTAACAAAATAATTAATAATAAATCACTTGGAACAAGCATCGCTACAATAACTACAGTGAAGGATTATGGGGAAGGGGGGTTGTTTGTGGTTCTATAATGAAATTAAGGGTTCTGTTGACCTGATAGTTATTGGAGGGACCTGCGTAGAATCCACAAGACCCAAAGATGGCTACATTGGAATGCAATATATATAAATATGTTCTGATACGTTGTTTTATCAACGAAGTTTTTTTCCCCCTGAAACAGGAAGGTGTTTATTTGTACATTTATCTGTATCTGCCATTAAGCACTGAGGTTGCCTTAATTCAGTAGTAAAAAATAACAAAAAGAATAATACAAAATTGTGTGTGGTGGCCTTAGCAACCACTTCTTCCTCTTTTTGCCTTCAGGAGTAGTTTTGCAGCGGTTATTGATCTCACAAGCTTCTCAATGGGGAAGTTTTTGAATTCGGGCATTCCATGAAGTGTGTTGTAGACAATCATTAACAGATGGGCCAGGATTCACGAATTATGAGTTTTTTAAACTACAACAGCACCTTAGATTGAAAAATGATATTATAACGATGCTGAATGGTCACGACAAGAATGAACAGCGTGGCTATAGATTTAGTCGGCTTCAGCCTTCAGGGTCCTGAGATGGCATCTTTGCGACCCAAAACACAGTTACGCATTATGCATTTTTATGTTACAACTGAAAAAAAGCTCTAAGCCTCCTAGTGGTTGGAAATAGTTATTGACAAAATGCACAGCTATAGGGCTTGGCCGTTTTCAAGACTATATTATTGAGTGGTAAATCACAATAACCGGACAGTGACTTTTTTACAAGACACTGTTTAATTCGGTTTAGTATGAAGTACCTTTTTTTTATCAGACAATCATTTTATTGACTTCAGATTGGCTACTATTGAGTGTGCTATTTAGCTGTCTAGAGTGTAAGAAAATATTAACATTTAATTCAACGTTTTTTTCTGTTTTCGTAAAGGTGTTAACTTTAAATGTCATAGTTTTTAAGCACAGTTTGTGTTTTTCGAGGGAGGGTGGGGGCATAACAGGTCCATTTTGGAGACTTCACGTAACAACGCCATCTGACTGCTCAGAATGTTTTGTTTACACATCAGGTGTTGGGTACTGCCCGACCCACAGGATCTAAACGGGTTCTTAAATGTCCCAGTGCCAAAAAAAACAAAAATGAATGTCTCCTTCTGTAATGTAACAGGTGCTCATGTAAAGTGCTCCGATGCCTTTGGGTAATGTTCGCGCTATATTAATCAGCAAAACAAAAAAGGAATTATGTGTTTCGAACCCAGTGTTGTTTGTTAAATGCAATACTCAAAACCTCATTTAATAACGACCAATCCTCCTTTGGCAATATTACCAACGGACTATGAACGTGTGCTAAGGAAACGTTGATAACTCTAAAAAAATATACAAATCACTCTTTTTATAAGAAATGTCGTACAGCACAGACTTTATTATTTTAATTTAGCTATTGGCTCCACTATTGGCGCACAAGCTCTACAAGCCAAGTGTGCACAGAGAAACAACAAGCAACAACGGATAGAAAAACTACGCATGGCAATCCTTTACATAAGTAAATAAACATTATATATTTATAAAAACAACTTTAAAGTAAAGCAAAATTATAACGCGTCTTTTCAACATGAAATACCCACGAGAGTTAATGGGCTGGCATTCAAACATGTCTGTGTTTTGAGGCATTCTTGGGCCCTGCCTGAGAGGCCGGGACTCCTGGGTGGTATACGGTACTAGGTCCCGGCAGTCCTGGGACAGGTGGCCGTGCAACGGGCACGTGAGTCACTGTCTGTGGTGCGCACGGAGACGGGCGCTAGGTGTGAGCAGCCACGCAGTGTGGGCAAACATTGCGGGCAGGCACTGAGATTCATGGCTCGCCCCTCTCCTCCCGCTGGCTCAGATGTCACATTCACTGTCGCTGGATGTGATGGAGATCGCAGAGGTGGCCGCCTTGCTGTACAGGCTTGCTGCAGGGCTGGAGGCAGTGCCCAGGGGTTCTAGCGCCCCGTCTTCTGCCAAGGAGCGCACCGAGCCCTGGGAGAGGACCTGCTGCTGCAGCCTAGAAAGAGAAGGGAGACAAGTGAGAGCCCTGCTATAGGCGAGGCACCACAGATACCCCTGGGGAGCCCTGAAGGAGCTGACTACACACACACATGGGCAGAGGTTACCCATCCACCTATGTGGTGCTGCCCAAACACATACATACAGCTCTAATGTAGTCTACCCACGATCAGAGCTCCAGGTTTAATTCTAAAGGACCCGCCCTCTACACACCAGGGAGTGCCTACCGACACTCTGAGTCACAGAGGAATCACCATCGCACACTCCAGCGAGCTGCCTACCCACACTTTAAAGTCACAGGAAAACCACCCTCCCACAGCCCAGGGAGCTGCCCACCCACAGTTTAAGTCACAGAGGAACCACCCTCCTACACCCCCAGGAGCTGTCTGCCCACACTTTAAGTCACAGAGGAACCACCCTCTTACACCCCCAGGAGCTGCCTACCCACACCTTGAGTCACAGGGGACCCACCCTCCCGCAGCTCAGGGAGCGCCCTACCCACACTTTAAGTCACAGGGGAACCACCCTCCCACAGCCGAGGGGGCTGCCTACCCACACTTTAAGTCACACGGGAACCGTCCTCCCACACCCCAGGGAGCTGCCTACCCACACTCTAAATTACAGAGGAACCACCCTCATACACCCCCAGGAGCTGCTTACCCACATTCTGTCATGAGAAACCGACCTCTCACACCCGAAAGTACTGCTTACCCACACTTTAAGGCACAGATGAGCCACCCTCTCACATCCATGGTGCAGCCTACCCTCACACTAAGTCACGGAGGAACCACCCTCTAACACCTAAGAGGCCTGCTTACCCACACTCTAAGTCACAGGGGAACCACCCTCTCACACCCCAGGGAGCTGCTTACCCATACTCTAAGTCAGAGAGAAGCCACCATTTCAACCCCCAGATTGCAACCTCCCCACACTCTAACTCACAGAGGAACTACCCTCGCACACCACAGGGAGGTATGTATCCACTTGCAGTTCCAGGCTTGAATACAAGGGACCAATCCCCCACCCCTCGCCAACACACATCAGGAGCTACGTGCTCACACTGAGTCCCAGAGGAACCACTCTCACACAGCCCCGGGATCTGCCTACCCAATGGACCCCTGCCCCCCAGGAGCTGTCCATCCACAAGCTGATTTCACTCCTCGGGTTTACCTCAGAGGAGTCATCCGCACACACTTCAGGGGAGAAGTCCACCTGTGAGATGAGCTACAGAGCTGATCTCTATGGAGCCACACAGGAGGAGAGCAGCCCACTCACATTCACAGCTCCAGGCCTAAATACCTGGGGGACAACCCGCTCATGCCTGCAGGACCTGTCCACCCAAAAGCTAAGCTCGTGTCTCGGTCTGTGCACTGGGGAGTCACCTTCAATTCTTGGGGGGATGTCCATCCACTAGGTAAGCAGCACCCCACATACCTGGACTCGGGGAGGCCATCCACTCACACTCAATGAACAGCAACCATTGCTTCCACGCCAACCTTGGGAGCTGTCGCTAAAGTCACACGCAGGAGCACAGACAGTGTCTACTGGCTACTAGAAGGGACCACAACCCATTGCTCCCTGGAGTTCACAGGCACAGCTTCCAACCAGCGTCCCTCGACAGCACCCACAATTCACAAGGGAGAACCCCCACCAGCGGTTAACCTGACCAATGGAAGTGAACAAGCATTACCTCCGCCGGGAGCCCATAGTTCAGCACCCCTGACAAGTCCCACCCAGCATCTAGTTCCATACACAACCACCATATTTTAGAAGCGGAGACCTCGACCCAGCATGAATCTGTAGCACCCACAGAACAAAGACCCGGGCCACCCACCGAAGGCAATCAGCAGCACCCCACTCCAGCCTTTACATGCACTGACACCAACACTTTTACCCACAGCACTTACAAGCGATGTCTCCAATCCAATGTCCATCCATCACATCATCCACAGAGCACAAGAGAGCACCCCCACCTGATTTTCCTTGACAGCACTCCCAGTAAAACACTCACAACCATGTGCACCCCACCGAATGTCCATCGACAGCCACTGCGACAAGCAGGATCCCACGCAGTGCAGTCTAATATCACCCGCAGTTCACAAGTGAGAACTAAACAAGCGCCAATCCGCACTAAACTCAAACACCCAAAGCAGTGCAATAAGAGCCAATCTGAAACAGGCTTCCGCATCCACAGAATGTCCACGCAGTTCCTATCCATGCTGGGCTTCAGCACTCACAGCAACCCTCCCCTGCCAGTCATAATTTACTCCAAACTCCTGTAGGCAACGGACCCCAAGCAGTGTCCACCCACGCTAAACTCTAACCTACTTGACCCACACCAGACTCAAACACTCACAGAAGCCCTAACCGCGGCCCTTACAGCCCAGCTGTCACACTCACAACCAGTGTCCGTCCACGACAGACTCCCACAACAACCAGACCCCAAGTAGAACCCATCCACACCAGATACAAGCACCCACACACCTCTCTACCAGTGCCCTCCACACCAGACTAGGCCTAGGCGGTGAACTTCTCTCCGTTCGCGGAGTTTGCGGAGTTTTCTGCACTCTGCACTCCGCGGAGCTCGCGGAGTGCAGAAAACTCCGATTCGCGATGTGCAGCAGAGTTTTTTCCCCGCTCGCGATCGCGAACGGTAAGTTGACGATCGCGAACGGTAAGTTCGCGAGCGCAAGCTGCCGCTTGGGTAGAATACCAGCACAAACTGCAGTTCGCACTGTACTCCACCACTCGCGGTACTTCGCGGAGTTTTTTTGTAACTTCGCGGAGTTCCACGTAGCAAAACTCTGCGAACTACGCCAAGGCCTGCACCAGATTCCCACGCCCAGAGGAAACCACAGTCAGTGTCCGTCCACGCTAGACTCCCACAACCACCAGACCCCAAGTAGAACCCATCCAGGCCAGTTACAAGCACCCACACACCTCCCTACCAGTGCCCCTCCACACCAGACTCCCGCACCCAGACGACCCCCCAGCCAGCACTTATCCACACCACCCCACACACCTAACGGATTCCCACACCCAAATTGAAGCCTGCACACCTGATCTTTGTTTTGTTCTCACCCGAGACCTGCAGTGAAATACCCTATCTATGAACCGTCCGCTGTAATGCCCGCGCTCACACTTACAGGCGACTAAGGGGACAATTAATACACTCACTTAATCTGCCCTAAAAAGACAGCAAATGCCGGAAAGCTGCATAGGCGGACTGCTGTCTGACTTGGGATGTACAGTGGAGAACAGCGTTTTGCCGTTTCGCGTACAGTGCGTGTACTCTATTTCACAACTTGTTATTTCTGAATAAAGGCCACCTCCCCTTTGAGGGCCAATATTCGTTATTTTCCGAGCTATGAACGGAAAGAGACCCCCGCCCCAGAGCCAGCCACATCAGTGTGGGTCACCGATCACGACTGTATGTACTGCTAACAGTGTGGAAATACCACCGTTTCATGATAGCTTTCCAAACAGCGAAATACACATTTCCTGCCAGATCGCGAAACGGCAAATCATAGTAAACAGAAGCGTTCTTCTGCACAGCTGAGACTTGGCCCGCCTCGCGTAAATATCGCAGGCAGATAAAAACGGCACCCCAGAAAATGGACGCGTCCAACACAGAATTATGAACGCACGTCGCGGGTAACATTTTTCAACACTAGCATCTGCGGGCTAACGATTTAATATATCAGCACTGCATGGACAATCGATATATCGATTTTAAGATTAGAAAATTGCTGTGTTGCCTGACCTGTTGTTTGGGCACAACAGAAACAATTGCATATTGCCCCCGGGACCTGGCTCACCCGGGGGCTTACAGATAACGAAGCGCGGGAGGCCGCGCTTTGTTTTTTAAAATTTTCTTGTCAGGATTCGCGCACCTAGTGCGAATTCTGATGATTTTTTTTGTTTGTTTTAAATGCTTTTTTTGAGCCTGGGGGTCCCTGTGGGACCCACTGAGCAGGCCTGGGGGGTCAGGGTGTTTTTACCCTGCCCCCTTTTCTTGTTTTTTATCTTTTTTCCACTGTTTTCTTGTGACTCGGTTACCGAGTCACAAGATGGCTGCCAACACTTCCTGGTTTGGAGTGCTGACAGCCAATAAGAACTCACGATGAGATCTGTGGTTAGGCTCCGCCCAGATATCGATATTTTTTTATTTTTGAATTTCTTAGAAACTACTGAACGGATTTACACCATTTTAAAAAAGCACGCTTTCTAGACCAAGATCTACCGCTTTACCAAATTTGGTGTAATTCCGTTCAGTAGTTCGGGCTGTAACCTGTTTCAAAATTCCTATGGAAATTAACTTGGGGAAAATGTGTTTTGGGACCCCCATTTTTTCTCAGCCCCCGCTTGACTAATCACCCCGAAACTTTCAAGACAGGAGCTGACCAGTCCGCCCAATTAGTTTTGAAAATTTCGCGAAGATTCTTCAAACGGCGCCAAAGATATTGGCAAATTAAAAAACGCTTTTCCTATGGAAACTAGGTCCTCACTATAACTACCTAGTGGCGACCGCCAGTAGGTAACCTATATATATATATTCACAGAAAATACCATAGGTTTCAGGGACGTTATAGTTAGTTGGACATTTCACTCGTACAAAACCGGTCCCCGTGCCTCTTGCTGTTTGGTTTTTATCTGTGGAAATGTGATATCTACATTACGGCAGAAGACAAATCTGATCGTGCAGCCTAGGTCAGAGGTGAGCTTGGTAGCAGCTCGGGCTAATATTTCGGGACAAAGACTTTTTACATTTGACAAACTCAGTGACATTTGGCAGCAGTGTGTTTTAAACGTTATCAGTTAACCATTTTATTTTTAACTTTAAGCATTACAGGATGAGATGTTTGGCGGCATTATTTATATATTTGAAAACATTTCCATGATGGTGGGTGACTTATATTGTTTGTATGCCCATGCAATGTATAATAACAGCATTTCATGTTAATAATCATTTGCACTTTGCAATCTACACATTATAATATGATTTACCTGCAACATCACTGACTTTCAGCTCAAGTGAGCACTCTGATGTCGCATAGGGCTTGAATGGTGGTTACATACTCGATAGTATGTTTTCTATGTCTATCTATTCACCAAGTAGGAAGGGCTATATAACATGTTTTTATAATGGCACCAACCAGATTGATAAAGGCTTCCAGTAAGCCGAAACGCATCTCTCTTTCATCTCTGGGATTGCGGGTGACCTGATTCAATAAACAGATGCCGTATCCTGACCACCTCGAGTCCTTGCCTTCTTCCATGGATGTCTCTGTGGGAGCTGGATGTTGTGTTCATATATATATATATATATTCACTGAAAAAACCATAGGTTTCAGGGACGTTATAGTTAGTTGGACATTTCACTCATACAAAACCAGAGAAATTCCGCTGTTATAGTTAGTTCAGCTAACTATAACTCGCGCCCCCGCAATGCACTGCTGATGACATCACATATTACATCATTCATGACATGGTCAGTGACATCACTGATGACATAACTGATGACATCTCAAATGACATCACTGATGACATCACTGATGACATCATCCATTGACTGTGTGTTTCTGTAAAGTTTAAATATGTTTAATATATATACACCAAGGTGTATTGAAGAATGAGTGGGTGTATGAGTGTCTGGATGGAGGATTTAGTAGGTGCGTGACTGACTATAAGTGAGTGATTAAATGTATCTTACTGAATGCATGGGTTAGTGACTAAACTGTGTGAATGTCTGTATCAGTCTGTCTGTTGTTGTATAAGCTGCGATACCAAAGGGGATGATGGACGGAGCGTTAGAGCAAAGCAAACACTCACCCCCAGTCAACTGATCTGGGTTTAATCCATCATCATTCTTTAGCTCACTCCACCACCCCAGTTCAGACATGGCCATATGCAAATCAGTCTGACCCTGTGCCTCATGGGAACAGTCCAGCCCGAACTGCCAAGCCATGTCTTCCCTGGACCGGAAACAAGCATCCCGGGACCGGTTTCGGGTTCAAAACCCTCATCAGCAAGGCTATCTTGAATCCAGTGGCAAAGTGAGCAAGGGACCCACGTCTGGGCATACCCTGCCAACTTAGGGCGAACAAAGCGATACCAAAGGGGATGATGGACGGAGCGTTAGAGCAAATCAAACACTCACCCCCAGTCAACTGATCTGGGTTTAATCCATCATCATTCTTTAGCTCACTCCACCACCCCAGTTCAGACATGGCCATATGCAAATCAGTCTGACCCTGTGCCTCATGGGAACAGTCCAGCCCGAACTGCCAAGCCATGTCTTCCCTGGACCGGAAACAAGCATCCCGGGACCGGTTTCGGGTTCAAAACCCTCATCAGCCAGGCTATCTTGAATCCAGTGGCAAAGTGAGCAAGGGACCCACGCCTGGGCATACCCTGCCAACTTAGGGCGAACAAAGCGATACCAAAGGGGATGATGGACGGAGCGTTAGAGCAAATCAAACACTCACCCCCAGTCAACTGATCTGGGTTTAATCCATCATCATTCTTTAGCTCACTCCACCACCCCAGTTCAGACATGGCCATATGCAAATCAGTCTGACCCTGTGCCTCATGGGAACAGTCCAGCCCGAACTGCCAAGCCATGTCTTCCTGGACCGGAAACAAGCATCCCGGGACCGGTTTCGGGTTCAAAACCCTCATCAGCCAGGCTATCTTGAATCCAGTGGCAAAGTGAGCAAGGGACCCACGTCTGGGCATACCCTGCCAACTTAGGGGCAAACAAAGCGATACCAAAGGGGATGATGGACGGAGCGTTAGAGCAAATCAAACACTCACCCCCAGTCAACTGATCTGGGTTTAATCCATCATCATTCTTTAGCTCACTCCACCACCCCAGTTCAGGCATGGCCATATGCAAATCAGTCTGACCCTGTGCCTCATGGGAACAGTCCAGCCCGAACTGCCAAGCCATGTCTTCCCTGGACCGGAAACAAGCATCCCGGGACCGGTTTCGGGTTCAAAACCCTCATCAGCCAGGCTATCTTGAATCCAGTGGCAAAGTGAGCAAGGGACCCATGTCTTGGCATACCCTGCCAACTTAGGGCGAACAAAGCGATACCAAAGGGGATGATGGACGGAGCGTTAGAGCAAATCAAACACTCACCCCCAGTCAACTGATCTGGGTTTAATCCATCATCATTCTTTAGCTCACTCCACCACCCCAGTTCAGACATGGCCATATGCAAATCAGTCTGACCCTGTGCCTCATGCGAACAGTCCAGCCCGAACTGCCAAGCCATGTCTTCCCTGGACCGGAAACAAGCATCCCGGGACCGGTTTCGGGTTCAAAACCCTCTCAGCCAGGCTATCTTGAATCCAGTGGCAAAGTGAGGAAGGGACCCACGTCTGGGCATACCCTGCCAACTTAGGGCGAACAAAGCGATACCAAAGGGGATGATGGACGGAGCGTTAGAGCAAATCAAACACTCACCCCCAGTCAACTGATCTGGGTTTAATCCATCATCATTCTTTAGCTCACTCCACCACCCCAGTTCAGACATGGCCATATGCAAATCAGTCTGACCCTGTGCCTCATGGGAACAGTCCAGCCCGAACTGCCAAGCCATGTCTTCCCTGGACCGGAAACAAGCATCCCGGGACCGGTTTCGGGTTCAAAACCCTCATCAGCCAGGCTATCTTGAATCCAGTGGCAAAGTGAGCAAGGGACCCACGTCTGGGCATACCCTGTCAACTTAGGGCGAACAAAGCGATACCAAAGGGGATGATGGACGGAGCGTTAGAGCAAATCAAACACTCACCCCCAGTCAACTGATCTGGGTTTAATCCATCATCATTCTTTAGCTCACTCCACCACCCCAGTTCAGACATGGCCATATGCAAATCAGTCTGACCCTGTGCCTCATGGGAACAGTCCAGCCCGAACTGCCAAGCCATGTCTTCCCTGGACCGGAAACAAGCATCCCGGGACCGGTTTCGGGTTCAAAACCCTCATCAGCCAGGCTATCTTGAATCCAGTGGCAAAGTGAGCAAGGGACCCATGTCTTGGCATACCCTGCCAACTTAGGGGCGAACAAAGCGATACCAAAGGGGATGATGGACGGAGCGTTAGAGCAAATCAAACACTCACCCCCAGTCAACTGATCTGGGTTTAATCCATCATCATTCTTTAGCTCACTCCACCACCCCAGTTCAGACATGGCCATATGCAAATCAGTCTGACCCTGTGCCTCATGCGAACAGTCCAGCCCGAACTGCCAAGCCATGTCTTCCCTGGACCGGAAACAAGCATCCCGGGACCGGTTTCGGGTTCAAAACCCTCATCAGCCAGGCTATCTTGAATCCAGTGGCAAAGTGAGCAAGGGACCCACGTCTGGGCATACCCTGCCAACTTAGGGCGAACAAAGCGATACCAAAGGGGATGATGGACGGAGCGTTAGAGCAAATCAAACACTCACCCCCAGTCAACTGATCTGGGTTTAATCCATCATCATTCTTTAGCTCACTCCACCACCCCAGTTCAGACATGGCCATATGCAAATCAGTCTGACCCTGTGCCTCATGGGAACAGTCCAGCCCGAACTGCCAAGCCATGTCTTCCCTGGACCGGAAACAAGCATCCCGGGACCGGTTTCGGGTTCAAAACCCTCATCAGCCAGGCTATCTTGAATCCAGTGGCAAAGTGAGCAAGGGACCCACGTCTGGGCATACCCTGTCAACTTAGGGCGAACAAAGCGATACCAAAGGGGATGATGGACGGAGCGTTAGAGCAAATCAAACACTCACCCCCAGTCAACTGATCTGGGTTTAATCCATCATCATTCTTTAGCTCACTCCACCACCCCAGTTCAGACATGGCCATATGCAAATCAGTCTGACCCTGTGCCTCATGGGAACAGTCCAGCCCGAACTGCCAAGCCATGTCTTCCCTGGACCGGAAACAAGCATCCCGGGACCAGTTTCGGGTTCAAAACCCTCATCAGCCAGGCTATCTTGAATCCAGTGGCAAAGTGAGCAAGGGACCCACGTCTGGGCATACCCTGCCAACTTAGGGCGAACAAAGCGATACCAAAGGGGATGATGGACGGAGCGGTAGAGCAAATCAAACACTCACCCCCAGTCAACTGATCTGGGTTTAATCCATCATCATTCTTTAGCTCACTCCACCACCCCAGTTCAGACATGGCCATATGCAAATCAGTCTGACCCTGTGCCTCATGGGAACAGTCCAGCCCGAACTGCAAACCATGTCTTCCCTGGACCGGAAACAAGCATCCCGGGACCGGTTTCGGGTTCAAAACCCTCATCAGCCAGGCTATCTTGAATCCAGTGGCAAAGTGAGCAAGGGACCCACGTCTGGGCATACCCTGCCAACTTAGGGCGAACAAAGCGATACCAAAGGGGATGATGGACGGAGCGTTAGAGCAAATCAAACACTCACCCCCAGTCAACTGATCTGGGTTTAATCCATCATCATTCTTTAGCTCACTCCACCACCCCAGTTCAGACATGGCCATATGCAAATCAGTCTGACCCTGTGCCTCATGGGAACAGTCCAGCCCGAACTGCCAAGCCATGTCTTCCCTGGACCGGAAACAAGCATCCCGGGACCGGTTTCGGGTTCAAAACCCTCATCAGCCAGGCTATCTTGAATCCAGTGGCAAAGTGAGCAAGGGACCCAAGTCTGGCCATACCCTGCCAACTTAGGGCGAACAAAGCGATACCAAAGGGGATGATGGACGGAGCGTTAGAGCAAATCAAACACTCACCCCAGTCAACTGATCTGGGTTTAATCCATCATCATTCTTTAGCTCACTCCACCACCCCAGTTCAGACATGGCCATATGCAAATCAGTCTGACCCTGTGCCTCATGGGAACAGTCCAGCCCGAACTGCCAAGCCATGTCTTCCTGGACCGGAAACAAGCATCCCGGGACCGGTTTCGGGTTCAAAACCCTCATCAGCCAGGCTATCTTGAATCCAGTGGCAAAGTGAGCAAGGGACCCACGTCTGGGCATACCCTGCCAACTTAGGGCGAACAAAGCGATACCAAAGGGGATGATGGACGGAGCGTTAGAGCAAATCAAACACTCACCTCCAGTCAACTGATCTGGGTTTAATCCATCATCATTCTTTAGCTCACTCCACCACCCCAGTTCAGACATGGCCATATGCAAATCAGTCTGACCCTGTGCCTCATGGGAACAGTCCAGCCCGAACTGCCAAGCCATGTCTTCCCTGGACCGGAAACAAGCATCCCGGGACCGGTTTCGGGTTCAAAACCCTCATCAGCCAGGCTATCTTGAATCCAGTGGCAAAGTGAGCAAGGGACCCACGTCTGGGCATACCCTGCCAACTTAGGGCGAACAAAGCGATACCAAAGGGGATGATGGACGGAGCGTTAGAGCAAATCAAACACTCACCCCCAGTCAACTGATCTGGGTTTAATCCATCATCATTCTTTAGCTCACTCCACCACCCCAGTTCAGACATGGCCATATGCAAATCAGTCTGACCCTGTGCCTCATGGGAACAGTCCAGCCCGAACTACCAAGCCATGTCTTCCCTGGACCGGAAACAAGCATCCCGGGACCGGTTTCGGGTTCAAAACCCTCATCAGCCAGGCTATCTTGAATCCAGTGGCAAAGTGAGCAAGGGACCCACGTCTGGGCATACCCTGCCAACTTAGGGCGAACAAAGCGATACCAAAGGGATGATGGACGGAGCGTTAGAGCAAATCAAACACTCACCCCAGTCAACTGATCTGGGTTTAATCCATCATCATTCTTTAGCTCACTCCCACCACCCCAGTTCAGACATGGCCATATGCAAATCAGTCTGACCCTCCATGGGAACAGTCCAGCCCGAACTGCCAAGCCATGTCTTCCCTGGACCGGAAACAAGCATCCCGGGACCGGTTTCGGGTTCACTTTGCCACTGGATTCAAGCAAGCCTGGCTGATGACGGCTGGAATGCCAGAGACCGGTCCTAGGATGCTTGTTTCCGGTCCAGGGAAGACATGGCTTGGCAGTTCGGGCTGGACTGTTCCCATGAGGCACAGGGTCAGACTGATTTGCATATGGCCATGTCTGAACTGGGGTGGTGGAGTGAGCTAAAGAATGATGATGGATTAAACCCAGATCAGTTGACTGGGGGTGAGTTTGATTTGCTCTAGCGCTCCGTCCATCATCCCCTTTGGTATCGCTTGTTCGCCCTAAGTTGGCGGGGTATGCCCAGACGTGGGTCCCTTGCTCACTTTGCCACTGGATTCAAGCAAGCCTGGCTGATGACGGCTGGAATGCCAGAAACCTGTCCTAGGTTGCTTGTTTCCGGTCCAGGGAAGACATGGATTGGCAGTTCGGGCTGGACTGTTCCCATGAGGCACAGGGTCAGACTGATTTGCATATGGACATGTCTGAACTGGGGTGGTGGAGTGAGCTAAAGAATGATGATGGATTAAACCCAGATCAGTTGACTGGGGGTGAGTGTTTGATTGGCTCAAACGTTCCGTCCATCATCCCCTTTTGTATCGCTTGTTCGCCCTAAGTTGGCGGGTATGCCCAGACGTGGGTCCCTTGCTCACTTTGCCACTGGATTCAAGCAAGCCTGGCTGATGACGGCTGGAATGCCAGAAACCGGTCCTAGGATGCTTGTTTCCGGTCCAGGGAAGACATGGCTTGGCAGTTCGGGCTGGTCTGTTCCCATGAGGCACAGGGTCAGACTGATTTGCATATGGCCATGTCTGAACTGGGAGTGGTGGAGTGAGCTAAAGAATGATGATGGATTAAACCCAGATCAGTTGACTGGGAGTGAGTGTTTGATTGGCTCAAGCGTTCCGTCCATCATCCCCTTTTGTATCGCTTGTTCAGCCCTAAGTTGGCGGGGGTATGCCCAGACGTGGGTCCCTTGCTCACTTTGCCACTGGATTCAAGCAAGCCTGGCTGATGACGGCTGGAATGCCAGAAACCGGTCCTAGGATGCTTGTTTCCGGTCCAGGGAAGACATGGCTTGGCAGTTCGGGCTGGACTGTTCCCATGAGGCACAGGGTCAGACTGATTTGCATATCGCCATGTCTGAACTGGGGTGGTGGAGTGAGCTAAAGAATGATGATGGATTAAACCCAGATCAGTTGACTGGGGGTGAGTGTTTGATTGGCTCAAACGTTCCGTCCATCATCCCCTTTTGTATCGCTTTGTTCGCCCTAAGTTGGCGGGGGTATGCCCAGACGTGGGTCCCTTGCTCACTTTGCCACTGGATTCAAGCAAGCCTGGCTGATGACTGGCTGGAATGCCAGAAACCGGTCCTAGGATGCTTGTTTCCGGTCCAGGGAAGACATGGCTTGGCAGTTCAGGCTGGACTGTTCCCATGAGGCACAGGGTCAGACTGATTTGCATATGGCCATGTCTGAACTGGGGTGGTGGAGTGAGCTAAAGAATGATGATGGATTAAACCCAGATCAGTTGACTGGGGGTGAGTGTTTGATTGGCTCAAACGTTCCGTCCATCATCCCCTTTGTATCGCTTTGTTCGCCCTAAGTTGGCGGGGGTATGCCCAGACGTGGGTCCCTTGCTCACTTTGCCACTGGATTCAAGCAAGTCTGGCTGATGACGGCTGGAATGCCAGAAACCGGTCCTAGGATGCTTGTTTCCGGTCCAGGGAAGACATGGCTTGGCAGTTCAGGCTGGACTGTTCCCATGAGGCACAGGGTCAGACTGATTTGCATATGGCCATGTCTGAACTGGGGTGGTGGAGTAAGCTAAAGAATGCTGATGGATTAAACCCAGATCAGTTGACTGGGGGTGAGTGTTTGATTGGCTCAAACGTTCCGTCCATCATCCCCTTTTGTATCGCGTTGTATAAGCTGCAGCATGGGTTGGTCAGTAGCTACAAGAGTGTCTATATGGGTTATCGATTGGTTGCCCGAGTATTTGTATGGGTGCCTGAGTGTGTGTGTGGGTTGGTGGGAGGTGTGTGACTATGTGCATAGATGTTTGAGTGGTTGATTCACTGGGTGCATGGGTTCAAGAGTGCATGTGGAAACAGCTGTATGGGTGGGTGAGTGTGTGTATGGGTGTGTTGGTGAGTGAATGGATGTCTCAGTGGTACATGTCCAAGTAACTACATATGTAAAAGGCAGTCTATGTGAGAGTTGGAGTATATAAATGACTATACCTGAGAGTCAGTAATTGTGAGAGTGGCTGTATGGATGAGTGTGCACTTGTATCAGTGATTGTATAAGAGAGTAAGTATGCATTAGTATCTGTATGAATAAGTGATGTGGTGTGTGTATAACTGTATAGGTGAGTAAATGGAAGTGTGATTGATTTTTTGCATGACTGACTAGGTGTGTGAGTAACTCCATGGATGAGTGGCGGTGTGTGAGTGTCTGTATAGGTGTATGAGTGCATATGATAGTGTTGTATTGATGAGTGACTGCATGTATGAGTGATTGTATGGGTGAATGAGTGGATGTGTGTGTAGACCTAGGAATCAATGAGTGCGTATGTAGTAACTGGTATTGGTGTGTCTAAGGTTTTGAAAATGGTAGTCTGTATTTTAGAGTGGGTGTATCAAAGGTTATATTAGGGTGTGAGGAGGTGCATCAGATTTTCACTAGGATGATGTCATCAGTGATGTCATCAGTGATGTCATTTAAGATGTCATCAGTGATGTCATCAGTGATGTCACTGACCATGTCATGAATGATGTAATATGTGACGTCATCAGCAGTGCATTGCGGGGGCGCGAGTTATAGTTATAGACACTCATGTAGCTATTCACAAACCCATGCAGCCACTTACACAGCAACAGACAGACGGATACAGACATTCACCCAGTTTAGTCACTAACCCATGCATTCAGTAAGATACGTTTAATCACTCACTAATAGAGTTAGTCACGCACCTACTAAATCATCCATACAGACACTTATACACCCACTCATTCTTCAATACGCCTTTCCCTATATATATTAAACATATTTAAACTTTACAGAAACACACAGTCACTGGATGATGTCATCAGTGATGTCATCAGTGATGTCATTTGAGATGTCATCAGTGATGTCATCAGTGATGTCACTGACCATGTCATGAGTGATGTAATATGTGACGTCATCAGCAGTGCATTGTGGGGGCGCGAGTTATAGTTCGCCGAACTAACTATAACGGGGAAATTTCACGGGTTTTGTACGAGTGCAATGTCCAACTAACTATAACTGTCCCTAAAACCTATGGTTTTTTCAGTGAATATATATATATATCCAATCGATATTGCTCCCACAATGAAGACGCCACTCACAGTCATATTTTCCACCTTTTATTTGTGGTAGGTAGCAGCGAACTCAGTCTCAACATCGCAGCGTTGTGTGCGCCATAAACGCCAAACATTTCGGGTATTCTCTCTTTCTCACTGGCATGGCTTTGTGGTGGTGGAACAGCTGGGCATTTTTAACTTGATCACATTCGGAATTGCTTAGTCCCGCCCCAATGGGCGTGTGCATGCATTGCACTCTGGTACACGCAGTTCAGGTAAGTGTTGTCACAGTCGATGCTGCCATTCCTTTACCTCCACATATTTCTCTGCCTTCGGGTCGCTGTTATGGCGGGGACTGGCAAGCTGCTTACTTTTGCCAAACCACAAACGGCTACGATGTTCCAAAATGAGCCTCAGAGTCAAGAGGCTAGGACCTGCTGCACTCTGCAGGGGGGCGTCTTCGTGGCCGGAAACAAGCCACTATACATCCAATCGATACTGCTCCCACAATGAAGACGCCACTCACAGTCGTATTTTCCACCTTTTATTTGTGGTAGGTAGCAGCGAACTCAGTCTCAACCTCGCAGCGTAGTGTGCGCAATAAACGCCAAACGTTTCAGGTATTCTCCCTTTCTCACTGGCATGGCTTCGTGGTGGTGGAACAGCAGGGCATTTTTAACTTGATCACATTCGGAATTGCTTAGTCCCGCCCCAATGGGCGTGTGCATGCATTGCACTCTGGTACACGCACTTCAGGTAAGTGTTGTCACAGTGGATGCTGCCATTCCTTCCTTTACCTCCACATATTTCTCTCCCTTTGGGTCGCTGTTATGGCGGGGACTGGCAAGCTGCTTACTATATATATATATGTATATGTATATATATATATATATTATCTACTGGCGGTCGCCAGTAGATAGTTATAGTTACAACCTATTATCCATAGGAAATCCGCGACATTCTATTTGAAATAACTCTCTTGCCGGTTGACGTATCTTCGCAACATTTTCAAACTTTGTGGGGCGCTCCGGTCCGCTCCTACCCTGAAAGTCTCGGGGGATTCGTCAGCGGGGGCCGAGAAAAAGGGGGTCCCAAAACACGTTTTCCCCATGCAATTTTCCATAGGAAACTTTAGACACGGCTACAGCCCGAACTGCTGAACGGAATTACACCAAATTTGGCAAAGAGGTAGTTCTTGGTTCAGAAAGAACCCTTTTGTTAAATGGTGTAAATCCGTTCAGTAGTTGCTGAGAAAATCAAAAGTAAAAGTACATATATATCTATGGCCGCGTCGGATTCGCGCACCCTCCCGATCACGAGCTGCATGCTAATTGGCTGTCAACACTCCAAATCAGGAAGTGTTGGCAGCCATTTTGTCCTCGGTAGAACCGAGGGACAGAAACAAGTGCGCAAAACGCACAAAGGGGCAGGGTAGAAACACCCTGACCCCCTAGGTCTGCTCAGGGGTCCCACAAGGACCCCTGGGCAAAACACATTTTTTTTTTTTTTTGTAAATCGGCAGGATGCGCTCAGGGAGCTCGGATCCTGCCGATAAAAAAAAAAATCGAAGCGCGGTCTCCCGCGCTCATCAATGTTAATGGCCCCGGGTGGCCCAAGTCCCGGGGGCATGGTGGGGGGTTTTAATTTATGTAGGGGGGCCTCTAAGGCCCCCAAGCCCGGGGACCGCCACCCCCCAGGGCTTTATTTAAAAATGATGGCGGGAGGGCTCTGAGCCCTCCCGCAGCCCCGAGGACCGCCACCTCCCGGGGCTTCTTTTTTTTTTTTTTAAACCTGTGTGGGGGGCTCCAGCCCCCACATGCCCGGGGACCGCCACCTCCCCGGGGCACAAAACATTTAAATATGGGGGTCCGTTACGGACCCCAAGCCCAGGGACCACCACCTCCCCGGGGCTGTGCACTGAATGGGAGGGGGCCGCGCGGCCCCTATCCTGGAGCCCTTGATGGTCCTGGGGACCACCACCCCCCAGGGCCGGCTCCTGCAGTGTCCCGGGGTGCCTACCCCCGGGACACTGCTGTTTGCTATGACAGGACGGGAGCCTCGCGGCTCCCGTCCTGTCATAGCAAACTTGGTTTGCATTTTGAAAGAGAGAGCAGGAAACCTGCTCTCTCTTCAAAATGCAAACTAATTGCTTTCTACATGGGGAGCAGCATGTTAGCTGCTCCCCATGTGGAAAAGCAATGCCGACTTCCGCAGGAGGCGGGGAGCCGGCTGGGACTGTGGGGGGATTGGGGACCCCCCCACAGTCTCCAACGTGAGGCCAGGCCCCGGGGGATGGGGTCCCCGGGGCCATAAGTGGCCCGGGAGGGGGGCCACGCAGCCCCCCTCCCCAAAGTTCAAAATTTTTTTAAAAAAAAAATAAGGGAAAGGCCGGCCCCGGGGGATGGGGTCCCCGGGGCCTTAAATGGCCTGAGGAGGGGGGCCACGCAGCCCCCCTCCAAAGAAAAAAAGAAAAAATCGAGGCCATGCCCCGGGGATGGGGTCCCGGGGCCAATACAGGCCCAGGGAAGGGGGCCACGCGGCCCCCTTCCCGTTTAAAAAAAAAAAAAAAAAATGCTCAGGCCCCGGGGATGGGGTCCCCGGGGCCAAAGTGGGCAAGGGAAGGGGGCCACGCAGCCCCCTCCCATTAAAAAAAAACGAAAAAAAAAAAAACGACCGGCATTGTGCCGGAGGCCCCGCCCCCTCCCTGCAGTACTCTGCAAACGCGCCCCCTGGCGCGTTTGCAGAGGAGGACGAATTCCCCTTGAATACTGGGGGTCCCTGGGGGCCAACTAGCCCACCAGGAACCTCCAGTATGCGCCAGGGGGCTGCCTTGCAGAGACGTGTACATAGGCCACGCCCCTTTTACACCTCTCTGCAACGCAGCTCTGTGGTGCTTTTGGAGGTATATGGTGGGCTAGTTGGACTCCAGGGACCCTCAGGATTCAAGGGGACTTAAACCCCCAACTTAAAATGCGCCACAGGGCGCGTTTGCACAGTGGTGAAGGGAGGGGCGGGGCTTCATGTGACATGTGTGCAAACAGGCCCCGTGGCGCGTTTTAAGATGGGGGATTAAATCCCCTTCAATCCTGAGGGTCCCTGAGGGCCAACTAGCCCAACAGGTACATCCAGAAAGCGCCACAGAGCTGCGTTGCAGAGAGGTGTAAAAGGGGTGTGGCCTCTCTACACGTCTCTGCAACGCAGCCCCTGGTGCATACTGGAGGTTCATGGTGGGCTAGTTGGCCCCTAGGGAACCTCATGATTCAAGGGGACTTAATCCCCAACTTAAAACGCGCCAAGGGGTGCGTTTGCACAGATGTCACCTCAGGCCCCGCCCCTCCCTTCACCATTGTGCAAATATTCCTCTAAAATCTGCCTTACTACGAATTCCGATTTACTCACCTTTTATCAGGAGAGACCTCAGTGCTGTATCTTTCAGCCCAGTACTGGTCCTGAAAAGTAATTTTAACCGTACTTACCAGTAACTTGAATTTCCTTCCATAGGCTAACATTGACTGGTTTCACTTGGAAATTCTTCTAAGTTTGGAGTTTTGGAACTTTAAAATATTCCTCTAAAATCAGCCGAAATACGAATTCCGATTTACTCACCTGTTATCAGGAGAGACCTCAGTGCTGCATCTTTCAGCCCAGTACTGATCCTCAAAAGTAATTTTAACCGTACTTACCAGTAACTTGAATTTCCTTCCATAGGATATCATTGCCTGCTTTTTGCTGAAAAAGTTTCTAAGTGTTGATTTTTGAAACATACAAATATTCCTCTAAAATCAGCCGAAATCCGAATTCTGATTTACTCACCTGTTATCAGGAGAGACCTCAGTGCTGCATCTTTCAGCCCAGTACTGGTCCTGAAAAGTAATTTTAACCGTACTTACCGGTAACTTGAATTTCCTTCATAGGCTAACATTGACTGGTTTCACTTGGAAATTCTTCTGTGTGTGGAGTTTTGGAACTTTAAAATGTTCCTCTAAAATCAGCCGAAATACGAATTCCGACTTACTCACCTGTTATCAGGAGAGACCTCAGTGCTGTATCTTTCAGCCCAGTACTGGTCCTGAAAAGTAATTTTAACCGTACTTACCAGTAACTTGAATTTCCTTCCATAGGCTAACATTGACTGGTTTCACTTGGAAATTCTTCTAAGTGTGGAGTTTTGGAACTTTAAAATATTCCTCTAAAATCAGCCGAAATACGAATTCCGATTTACTCACCTGTTATCAGGAGAGACCTCAGTGCTGCATCTTTCAGCCCAGTACTGATCCTCAAAAGTAATTTTAACCGTACTTACCAGTATCTTGAATTTCCTTCCATATGATATCATTGCCTGCTTTTTGCTGAAAAAGTTTCTAAGTGTTGATTTTTGAAACATACAAATATTCCTATAAAATCAGCCGAAATCCGAATTCTGATTTACTCACCTGTTATCAGGAGAGACCTCAGTGCTGCATCTTTCAGCCCAGTACTGGTCCTGAAAAGTAATTTTAACCGTACTTACCGGTAACTTGAATTTCCTTCATAGGCTAACATTGACTGGTTTCACTTGGAAATTCTTCTAAGTGTGGAGTTTTGGAACTTTAAAATATTCCTCTAAAATCAGCCGAAATACGAATTCCGACTTACTCACCTGTTATCAGGAGAGACCTCAGTGCTTTATCTTTCAGCCCAGTACTGGTCCTGAAAAGTAATTTTAACCGTACTTACCAGTAACTTGAATTTCCTTCCATAGGCTAACATTGACTGGTTTCACTTGGAAATTCTTCTAAGTGTGGAGTTTTGGAACTTTAAATTATTCCTCTAAAATCAGCCGAAATACGAATTCCGATTTACTCACCTGTTATCAGGAGAGACCTCAGTGCTGCATCTTTCAGCCCAGTACTGATCCTCAAAAGTAATTTTAACCGTACTTACCAGTAACTTGAATTTCCTTCCATATGATATCATTGCCTGCTTTTTGCTGAAAAAGTTTCTAAGTGTTGATTTTTGAAACATACAAATATTCCTATAAAATCAGCCGAAATCCGAATTCTGATTTACTCACCTGTTATCAGGAGAGACCTCAGTGCTGCATCTTTCAGCCCAGTACTGGTCCTGAAAAGTAATTTTAACCGTACTTACCGGTAACTTGAATTTCCTTCATAGGCTAACATTGACTGGTTTCACTTGGAAATTCTTCTAAGTGTGGAGTTTTGGAACTTTAAAATATTCCTCTAAAATCAGCCGAAATACGAATTCCGATTTACTCACCTGTTATCAGGAGAGAACCCAGTGCTGCATCTTTTAGCCCAGCACTGACCCTGAAAAGTAATTTTAACAGTACTTAGCAGTAACTTATATTTTCTTCCATAGGAATCCATTGTGTGGTTTTCAGCAGAAAAGTTTCAAAGTGTCGATTTTCACAAACTACAAATATTCCTAAAAATCGCCTGTATGACTTAAACGCATTCTTTCAACTGTTTACAGGAGATGCACCAGTGCTGGATCCAGGATCCAACACTGAGTAAGAAAAAGTAACGATAACAGTTTTTACCTTCTAAGTGAATTTCCTTCCATAGGATAACATTGGTGATTCTATGAGAATAAGTTTCTAAGTGTCAACTTTTTAAAGTACAATAATATTCCTTAAAAATCACGACTGAAACCAAAACGCTTTTACTCAACTGTTTACAGGAGATGTTCCAGGACTGAATCTAGGATCCAGTCCTGTGGTTAGAAAAGTAATCCATAAAGTAACTAATTGCATTTAACTAGAAATTCACATTGAGCTGAATGTTGCATTGTGTTTGAAAATGTGTTGCCCATTGCAACAACTGTAACTACTGTACTTAAAAGTCTATTGCCTATGTGCAAAGTATTTAAACTAAAGTAATTCATTCTAAGAAAGTATTTTTTGTAATGTAATGTATAATGTAATTACAATGTAATTTAAAAAATAAAATATGTAAAAAAAATTGTTTCTGAAAATGTAGTAAATCAGTATGAAAAAAATGTATATAACAATTAATACATTTAAAAATTGTCATTTACAAAACCTTTGAAATTCACTGAAAAAACCGTAGGTTTCAGACATGTTATAGTTACAAATTAGCATTTAAAAAACCTTTGAAATTCACTGAAAAAACCATAGGTTTCAGGGACGTTATAGTTACAAATTAGCATTTACAAAACCTTTGAAATTCACTGAAAAAACCATAGGTTTTAGGGACAGTTATAGTTAGTGTGACATTGCACTCGTACAAAACCCGTGAAATTCCCCCGTTATAGTTAGTCCAGCTAACTATAACTCGCGCCCACGCAATGCACTGCTGATGACGTCACATATTACATCACTCATGACATGGTCAGTGACATCACTGATGACATCACTGATGACATCTCAAATGACATCACTGATGACATCATCCACGTGATAATTTCATGCATCTTCTCACACCCTAATATAACCTTTGATACACCCACTCTAAATTACAGACTGCCATTCGCAAAACCATAGACACTCCAACACCAATAACTACATACCCACTCACTGATTCTTAGGTCTACGCACACATCCACTCACTCACCCGTTCAGTCACTCATACTTACGGTCACTCAGTACAGGACTATCATATGCACTCATACTCCTATATAGACACTCAAACACCGCCACTCATCCATAGAGGTACTCACACACCTAGTCAGTCATGCAAATAATTTAACACACTACCATTTACTCACCTATACAGTTATACACACACCAGCTCACTTACTCATACAAATACTAGCACATTCTTACGCTCTTATACAATCACTGATACAAGCACACACTCATCCATACAGCCACTATCACAATCACTCACTCTCGCTTATAGCTATTTATATACTCCAACACACATATATACTGCCTTTCACATATGTAGTTACTCACACATGTACCACTGGGACATACATTCACTCACTAACACACTCTTACACACACTTACCCACCCATACAGTCTATCACAGATGCACTCTTGAAACCATCCACCCAGTGAATCACCCACTCACACATCTATGCACAGAGTCGCACACACCCCTCCCACACAAACACTCAGGCACCCATACAGATACTCACACAAGCATTCAATAACTCATATAGACACTCATGTAGCTATTCACAAACACATGCAGCCACTTACACAGCAACAGACAGACGGATACAGACATTCACCCAGTTTAGTCACTAACCCATGCATTCAGTAAGATACGTTAAATCACTCACTTATACAGTCAGTCACGCACCTACTAAATCATCCATACAGACACTTACACACCCACTCATTCTTCAATACGTCTTTTCCTATATATATTAAAAATATTTAAACTTTACAGAAACACACAGTCACTGGATGATGTCATCAGTGATGTCATTTGAGATGTCATCAGTGATGTCATCAGTGATGTCACTGACCATGTCATGAGTGATGTAATATGTGACGTCATCAGCAGTGCATTGCGGGGCGCGAGTTATAGTTAGCTGGACTAACTATAACAGGGGAATTTCACGGGTTTTGTACTGAGTGCAATGTCCAACTAACTATAACTGTCCCTAAAACCTATGGTCTTTTCAGTGAATTTCAAAGGTTTTGTAAATGCTAATTTGTAACTATAACATCCCTGAAACCTATGGTTTTTTCAGTGAATATATATATATATATATATATATATCCATGCTCCAAAGGTTGCCAGAGCTTAAGCAGCACTCCACACAAATGAAATTTGCATTTAAGATGTTGAATTGAGACCGGAACTGCCATCAATGTACCTCTGAGGAAGAAGGCAAGCCCTTCAAAACGCGTCAGGTTTCATGGACGGAGCAGCTGTTATATGGTATTGACAGTCAGGACGTTTCCATACCTCTTAATAAAGGTTTTACCTTTCATTTGTGTGGAGTGCTGCTTAAGCTTGGGCAACCTTTGGAGCATGGGTATTTGGGCAGCAGCCTCGCCGCCGAGCCTGCACCATCCCGCGAAACATGGGGGCCACTCGGCTCGGTATCCAAATGTGCCAACTATGTGGAACACAGATGTAGTATTTAGGAAAGGTCCTGCCTGTTGAGGCTCATCTACGAGCTTTTCATTTTGTTATGCAGCTACGAGTGCGGCGATGGATGCCAGAAATTTCCGTGGACTTCATTTCCTACAATGCCCCACGTAAAGGAGGAGCCTATTTGGGCCGTGGAATGTGCATTTAAGATGTTGAATGGAGACTGGAACTGCCGTCAATGTACCTCTGAGGAAGAAGGCAAGCCCTTCGAAACGCGTCAGGTTTCATGGACGGAGCAGCTGTTATATGGTATTGACAGTCAGGACGTTTCCATACCTCTTAATAAAGGTTTTACCTTTCATTTGTGTGGAGTGCTGCTTAAGCTTGGGCAACCTTTGGAGCATGGATATTTGGGCGGCAGCCTCGCCACCGAGCGTGCACCACCCCGCAAAACATGGGGGCCACTCAGCTCGGTATCCAAACGTGCCGACTATGTGGAACACAGATGTAGGATTTAGGAAAGGTCCTGCCTGTTGAGGCTCATCTACGAGCTTTTAATTTTGTTATGCAGCTACGAGTGCGGTGATGGATGCCAGAAATTTCCATGGACTTCATTTCCTACAATGCCCCACGTAAAGGAGGAGCCTATTTGGGCCATGGAATTTGCATTTAAGATGTTGAATGGAGACCGGAACTGCCGTCAATGTACCTCTGAGGAAGAAGGCAAGCCCTTCGAAACGCGTCCGGTTTCATGGACGGAGCAGCTGTTATATGGTATTGACAGTCAGGACGTTTCCATACCTCTTAATAAAGGTTTTACCTTTCATTTGTGTGGAGTGCTGCTTAAGCTTGGGCAACCTTTGGAGCATGGATATATATATATATATATATATATATATATATATATATATATATATATATATATATATATTCACTGAAAAAACCATAGGTTTTAGGGACAGTTATAGTTATTTGGACATTGCACTCGTACAAAACCCGTGAAATTCCCCCGTTATAGTTAGTCCAGCTAACTATAACTCGCGCCCCGCAATGCACTGCTGATGACGTCACATATTACATCACTCATGACATGGTCAGTGACATCACTGATGACATCACTGATGACATCTCAAAATGACATCACTGATGACATCACTGATGACATCATCCAGTGACTTTGTGTTTCTGTAAAGTTTAAATATTTTTAATATATATAGGAAAAGACGTATTGAAGAATGAGTGGGTGTGTAAGTGTCTGTATGGATGATTTAGTAGGTGCGTGACTGACTCTATAAGTGAGTGATTTAACGTATCTTACTGAATGCATGGGTTAGTGACTAAACTGGGTGAATGTCTGTATCCGTCTGTCTGTTGCTGTGTAAGTGGCTGCATGTGTTTGTGAATAGCTACATGAGTGTCTATATGAGTTATTGAATGCTTGTGTGAGTATCTGTATGGGTGCCTGAGTGTTTGTGTGGGAGGGGTGTGTGCGACTCTGTGCATAGATGTGTGAGTGGGTGATTCACTGGGTGGATGGTTTAAAGAGTGCATCTGTGATAGACTGTATGGGTGGGTAAGTGTGTGTAAGAGTGTGTTAGTGAGTGAATGTATGTCCCAGTGGTACATGTGTGAGTAACTACATATGTGAAAGGCAGTATATATGTGTGTTGGAGTATATAAATAGCTATAAGCAAGAGTGAGTGATTGTGATAGTGGCTGTATGGATGAGTGTGTGCTTGTATCAGTGATTGTATAAGAGCGTAAGAATGTGCTAGTATTTGTATGAGTAAGTGAGCTGGTGTGTGTATAACTGTATAGGTGAGTAAATGGTAGTGTGTTTAATTATTTGCATGACTGACTAGGTGTGTGAGTACCTCTATGGATGAGTGGCGGTGTTTGAGTGTCTATATAGGAGTATGAGTGCATATGATAGTCCTGTACTGAGTGACCGTAAGTATGAGTGACTGTACGGGTGAGTGAGTGGATGTGTGCGTAGACCTAAGAATCAGTGAGTGGGTATGTAGTTATTGGTGTTGGAGTGTCTATGGTTTTGCGAATGGCAGTCTGTAATTTAGAGTGGGTGTATCAAAGGTTATATTAGGGTGTGAGAAGATGCATGAAATTATCACGTGGATGATGTCATCAGTGATGTCATTTGAGATGTCATCAGTGATGTCATCAGTGATGTCACTGACCATGTCATGAGTGATGTAATATGTGACGTCATCAGCAGTGCATTGCGGGGCGCGAGTTATAGTTAGCTGGACTAACTATAACGGGGGAATTTCACGGGTTTTGTACGAGTGCAATGTCCAAATAACTATAACTGTCCCTAAAACCTATGGTTTTTTCAGTGAATTTCAAAGGTTTTTTAAATGCTAATTTGTAACTATAACGTCCCTGAAACCTATGGTTTTTTCAGTGAATTTCAAAGGTTTTTTAAATGCTAATTTGTAACTATAACATGTCTGAAACCTACGGTTTTTTCAGTGAATTTCAAAGGTTTTGTAAATGACAATTTTTAAATGTATTAATTGTTATATAAATTTTTTTCATACTGATTTCCAAATTGTTTAGAAACAATTTTTTTTTACATATTTTATTTTTTAAATTACATTGTAATTACATTATACATTACATTACAAAAAATACTTTCTCAGAATGAATTACTTTAGTTTAAATACTTTGCACATAGGCAATAGACTTTTAAGTACAGTAGTTACAGTTGTTGCAATGGGCAACACATTTTCAAACACAATGCAACATTCAGCTCAATGTGAATTTCTAGTTAAATGCAATTAGTTACTTTATGGATTACTTTTTCTAACCACAGGACTGGATCCTAGATTCAGTCCTGGGACATCTCCTGTAAACAGTTGAGTAAAAGCGTTTTGGTTACAGTAGTGATTTTTAAGGAATATTATTGTATTTTAAAAGTTGACACTTAGAAACTTTTTCTCATAGAATCACCAATGTTATCCTATGGAAGGAAATTCACTTAGCAGGTAAAAACTGTTATCGTTACTTTTTCTTACTCAGTGTTGGATCCTGGATCCAGCACTGGTGCATCTCCTGTAAACAGTTGAAAGAATGCGTTTAAGTCATACAGGCGATTTTTAAGGAATATTTGTAGTTTGTGAAAATCGACACTTTGAAAGTTTTCTGCTGAAAACCAGACAATGGATTCCTATGGAAGAAAATATAAGTTACTGGTAAGTACGGTTAAAATTACTTTTCAGGGTCAGTGCTGGGCTAAAAGATGCAGCACTGGGTTCTCTCCTGATAACAGGTGAGTAAATTGGAATTCGTACTTTGGTTGATTTTAGAGGAATATTTTAAAGTTCCAAAACTCCACACTTTGAAGAATTTCCAAGTGAAACCAGTCAATGTTAGCCTATGAAGGAAATTCAAGTTACCGGTAAGTACGGTTAAAATTACTTTTCAGGACCAGTACTGGGCTGAAAGATGCAGCACTGAGGTCTCTCCTGATAACAGGTGAGTAAATCGGAATTCGTATTTCGGCTGATTTTAGAGGAATATTTTAAAGTTCCAAAACTCCACACTTAGAAGAATTTCCAAGTGAAACCAGTCAATGTTAGCCTATGAAGGAAATTCAAGTTACCGGTAAGTACGGTTAAAATTACTTTTGAGGATCAGTACTGGGCTGAAAGATGCAGCACTGAGGTCTCTCCTGATAACAGGTGAGTAAATCGGAATTCGTATTTCGGCTGATTTTAGAGGAATATTTTAAAGTTCCAAAACTCCACACTTAGAAGAATTTCCAAGTGAAACCAGTCAATGTTAGCCTATGAAGAAAATTCAAGTTACCGGTAAGTACGGTTAAAATTACTTTTCAGGACCAGTACTGGGCTGAAAGATGCAGCACTGAGGTCTCTCCTGATAACAGGTGAGTAAATCGGAATTCGTATTTCGGCTGATTTTAGAGGAATATTTTAAAGTTCCAAAACTCCACACTTAGAAGAATTTCCAAGTGAAACCAGTCAATGTTAGCCTATGGAAGGAAATTCAAGTTACCGGTAAGTACGGTTAAAATTACTTTTCAGGATCAGTACTGGGCTGAAAGATGCAGCACTGAGGTCTCTCCTGATAACAGGTGAGTAAATCGGAATTCGTATTTCGGCTGATTTTAGAGGAATATTTGTAAAGTTCCAAAACTCCACACTTAGAAGAATTTCCAAGTGAAACCAGTCAATGTTAGCCTATGAAGGAAATTCAAGTTACCGGTAAGTACGGTTAAAATTACTTTTCAGGACCAGTACTGGGCTGAAAGATGCAGCACTGAGGTCTCTCCTGATAACAGGTGAGTAAATCAGAATTCGGATTTCGGCTGATTTTAGAGGAATATTTGTATGTTTCAAAAATCAACACTTAGAAACTTTTTCAGCAAAAAGCAGGCAATGATATCCTATGGAAGGAAATTCAAGTTACTGGTAAGTACGGTTAAAATTACTTTTGAGGATCAGTACTGGGCTGAAAGATGCAGCACTGAGGTCTCTCCTGATAACAGGTGAGTAAATCGGAATTCGTATTTCGGCTGATTTTAGAGGAATATTTGTATAGTTCCAAAACTCCACACTTAGAAGAATTTCCAAGTGAAAACCAGTCAATGTTAGCCTATGGAAGGAAATTCAAGTTACTGGTAAGTACGGTTAAAATTACTTTTGAGGATCAGTACTGGGCTGAAAGATGCAGCACTGAGGTCTCTCCTGATAACAGGTGAGTAAATCGGAATTCGGATTTCGGCTGATTTTAGAGGAATATT
This sequence comes from Calotriton arnoldi, assembly GCA_963921515.1. Lineage (NCBI taxonomy): Eukaryota > Metazoa > Chordata > Amphibia > Caudata > Salamandridae > Calotriton > Calotriton arnoldi. Next base: position 368,436 of record CAWUFW010013423.1, read on the forward strand.
TGTATAGTTCCAAAACTCAACACTTAGAAGACATTTCCAAGTGAAAACCAGTCAATGTTAGCCTATGGAAGGAAATTCAAGTTACTGGTAAGTACGGTTAAAATTACTTTTAGGACCAGTACTGGGCTGAAAGATGCAGCACTGAGGTCTCTCCTGATAACAGGTGAGTAAATCGGAATTCGTATTTCGGCTGATTTTAGAGGAATATTTTAAAGTTCCAAAACTCCACACTTAGAAGAATTTCCAAGTGAAACCAGTCAATGTTAGCCTATGGAAGGAAATTCAAGTTACTGGTAAGTACGGTTAAAATTACTTTTCAGGATCAGTACTGGGCTGAAAGATGCAGCACTGAGGTCTCTCCTGATAACAGGTGAGTAAATCGGAATTCGTATTTCGGCTGATTTTAGAGGAATATTTGTAAAGTTCCAAAACTCCACACTTAGAAGAATTTCCAAGTAGAAACCAGTCAATGTTAGCCTATGAAGGAAATTCAAGTTACCGGTAAGTACGGTTAAAATTACTTTTGAGGATCAGTACTGGGCTGAAAGATGCAGCACTGAGGTCTCTCCTGATAACAGGTGAGTAAATCGGAATTCGTATTTCGGCTGATTTTAGAGGAATATTTTAAAGTTCCAAAACTCCACACACAGAAGAATTTCCAAGTGAATCCAGTCAATGTTAGCCTATGAAGGAAATTCAAGTTACCGGTAAGTACGGTTAAAATTACTTTTCAGGACCAGTACTGGGCTGAAAGATGCAGCACTGAGGTCTCTCCTGATAACAGGTGAATAAATCAGAATTCGGATTTCGGCTGATTTTAGAGGAATATTTGTATGTTTCAAAAATCAACACTTAGAAACTTTTCAGCAAAAAGCAGGCAATGATATCCTATGGAAGGAAATTCAAGTTACTGGTAAGTACGGTTAAAATTACTTTTGAGGATCAGTACTGGGCTGAAAGATGCAGCACTGAGGTCTCTCCTGATAACAGGTGAGTAAATCAGAATTCGGATTTCGGCTGATTTTAGAGGAATATTTGTATGTTTCAAAAATCAACACTTAGAAACTTTTTCAGCAAAAAGCAGGCAATGATATCCTATGGAAGGAAATTCAAGTTACTGGTAAGTACGGTTAAAATTACTTTTGAGGATCAGTACTGGGCTGAAAGATGCAGCACTGAGGTCTCTCCTGATAACAGGTGAGTAAATCAGAATTCGGATTTCGGCTGATTTTAGAGGAATATTTGTATGTTTCAAAAATCAACACTTAGAAACTTTTTCAAGCGAAAAGCAGGCAATGATATCCTATGGAAGGAAATTCAAGTTACTGGTAAGTACGGTTAAAATTACTTTTGAGGAGCAGCACTGAGGTCTCTCCTGATAACAGGTGAGTAAATCGGAATTCGTATTTCGGCTGATTTTAGAGGAATATTTTAAAGTTCCAAAACTCCACACTTAGAAGAATTTCCAAGTGAAACCAGTCAATGTTAGCCTATGAAGGAAATTCAAGTTACCGGTAAGTACGGTTAAAATTACTTTTGAGGATCAGTACTGGGCTGAAAGATGCAGCACTGAGGTCTCTCCTGATAACAGGTGAGTAAATCGGAATTCGTATTTCGGCTGATTTTAGAGGAATATTTTAAAGTTCCAAAACTCCACACTTAGAAGAATTTTCCAAGTGAAACCAGTCAATGTTAGCCTATGGAAGGAAATTCAAGTTACCGGTAAGTACGGTTAAAATTACTTTTGAGGATCAGTACTGGGCTGAAAGATGCAGCACTGAGGTCTCTCCTGATAACAGGTGAGTAAATCAGAATTCGGATTTCGGCTGATTTTAGAGGAATATTTGTATGTTTCAAAAATCAACACTTAGAAACTTTTTCAGCAAAAAGCAGGCAATGATATCCTATGGAAGGAAATTCAAGTTACTGGTAAGTACGGTTAAAATTACTTTTGAGGAGCAGCACTGAGGTCTCTCCTGATAACAGGTGAGTAAATCGGAATTCGTATTTCGGCTGATTTTAGAGGAATATTTTAAAGTTCCAAAACTCCACACTTAGAAGAATTTCCAAGTGAAACCAGTCAATGTTAGCCTATGGAAGGAAATTCAAGTTACTGGTAAGTACGGTTAAAATTACTTTTCAGGATCAGTACTGGGCTGAAAGATGCAGCACTGAGGTCTCTCCTGATAACAGGTGAGTAAATCGGAATTCGTATTTCGGCTGATTTTAGAGGAATATTTTAAAGTTCCAAAACTCCACACTTAGAAGAATTTCCAAGTGAAACCAGTCAATGTTAGCCTATGAAGGAAATTCAAGTTACCGGTAAGTACGGTTAAAATTACTTTTGAGGATCAGTACTGGGCTGAAAGATGCAGCACTGAGGTCTCTCCTGATAACAGGTGAGTAAATCAGAATTCGTATTTCGGCTGATTTTAGAGGAATATTTGTATAGTTTCAAAACTCAACACTTAGAAGACTTTCTCAAGCAAAACGCAGGCAATGATAGCCTATGGAAGGAAATTCAAGTTACTGGTAAGTACGGTTAAAATTACTTTTGAGGATCAGTACTGGGCTGAAAGATGCAGCACTGAGGTCTCTCCTGATAACAGGTGAGTAAATCAGAATTCGGATTTCGGCTGATTTTAGAGGAATATTTGTATGTTTCAAAAATCAACACTTAGAAGACATTTTCAAGCAAAAAGCAGGCAATGATATCCTATGGAAGGAAATTCAAGTTACTGGTAAGTACGGTTAAAATTACTTTTGAGGATCAGTACTGGGCTGAAAGATGCAGCACTGAGGTCTCTCCTGATAACAGGTGAGTAAATCAGAATTCGTATTTCGGCTGATTTTAGAGGAATATTTTAAAGTTCCAAAACTCCACACTTAGAAGAATTTCCAAGTGAAACCAGTCAATGTTAGCCTATGAAGGAAATTCAAGTTACCGGTATGTACGGTTAAAATTACTTTTGAGGATCAGTACTGGGCTGAAAGATGCAGCACTGAGGTCTCTCCTGATAACAGGTGAGTAAATCGGAATTCGTATTTCGGCTGATTTTAGAGGAATATTTGTATGTTTCAAAAATCAACACTTAGAAACTTTTTCAGCAAAAAGCAGGCAATGATATCCTATGGAAGGAAATTCAAGTTACTGGTAAGTACGGTTAAAATTACTTTTGAGGATCAGTACTGGGCTGAAAGATGCAGCACTGAGGTCTCTCCTGATAACAGGTGAGTAAATCAGAATTCGGATTTCGGCTGATTTTAGAGGAATATTTGTATGTTTCAAAAATCAACACTTAGAAACTTTTTCAGCAAAAAGCAGGCAATGATATCCTATGGAAGGAAATTCAAGTTACTGGTAAGTACGGTTAAAATTACTTTTGAGGAGCAGCACTGAGGTCTCTCCTGATAACAGGTGAGTAAATCGGAATTCGTATTTCGGCTGATTTTAGAGGAATATTTTAAAGTTCCAAAACTCCACACTTAGAAGAATTTCCAAGTGAAACCAGTCAATGTTAGCCTATGGAAGGAAATTCAAGTTACTGGTAAGTACGGTTAAAATTACTTTTCAGGATCAGTACTGGGCTGAAAGATGCAGCACTGAGGTCTCTCCTGATAACAGGTGAGTAAATCGGAATTCGTATTTCGGCTGATTTTAGAGGAATATTTTAAAGTTCCAAAACTCCACACTTAGAAGAATTTCCAAGTGAAACCAGTCAATGTTAGCCTATGGAAGGAAATTCAAGTTACTGGTAAGTACGGTTAAAATTACTTTTGAGGATCAGTACTGGGCTGAAAGATGCAGCACTGAGGTCTCTCCTGATAACAGGTGAGTAAATCGGAATTCGTATTTCGGCTGATTTTAGAGGAATATTTTAAAGTTCCAAAACTCCACACACAGAAGAATTTCCAAGTGAATCCAGTCAATGTTAGCCTATGAAGGAAATTCAAGTTACCGGTAAGTACGGTTAAAATTACTTTTCAGGACCAGTACTGGGCTGAAAGATGCAGCACTGAGGTCTCTCCTGATAACAGGTGAATAAATCAGAATTCGGATTTCGGCTGATTTTAGAGGAATATTTGTATGTTTCAAAAATCAACACTTAGAAACTTTTTCAGCAAAAAGCAGGCAATGATATCCTATGGAAGGAAATTCAAGTTACTGGTAAGTACGGTTAAAATTACTTTTGAGGATCAGTACTGGGCTGAAAGATGCAGCACTGAGGTCTCTCCTGATAACAGGTGATTAAATCGGAATTCGTATTTCGGCTGATTTTAGAGGAATATTTTAAAGTTCCAAAACTCCACACTTTGAAGAATTTCCAAGTGAAACCAGTCAATGTTAGCCTATGAAGGAAATTCAAGTTACCGGTAAGTACGGTTAAAATTACTTTTCAGGACCAGTACTGGGCTGAAAGATGCAGCACTGAGGTCTCTCCTGATAACAGGTGAGTAAAACGGAATTCGTATTTCGGCTGATTTTAGAGGAATATTTTAAAGTTCCATAACTCCACACTTAGAAGAATTTCCAAGTGAAACCAGTCAATGTTAGCCTATGAAGGAAATTCAAGTTACCGGTAAGTACGGTTAAAATTACTTTTGAGGATCAGTACTGGGCTGAAAGATGCAGCACTGAGGTCTCTCCTGATAACAGGTGAGTAAATAATAATTCGGATTTCGGCTGATTTTAGAGGAATATTTGTATGTTTCAAAATCAACACTTAGAAACTTTTTCAGCAAAAAGCAGGCAATGATATCCTATGGAAGGAAATTCAAGTTACTGGTAAGTACGGTTAAAATTACTTTTGAGGAGCAGCACTGAGGTCTCTCCTGATAACAGGTGAGTAAATCGGAATTCGTATTTCGGCTGATTTTAGAGGAATATTTTAAAGTTCCAAAACTCCACACTTAGAAGAATTTCCAAGTGAAACCAGTCAATGTTAGCCTATGAAGGAAATTCAAGTTACCGGTAAGTACGGTTAAAATTACTTTTGAGGATCAGTACTGGGCTGAAAGATGCAGCACTGAGGTCTCTCCTGATAACAGGTGAGTAAATCGGAATTCGTATTTCGGCTGATTTTAGAGGAATATTTTAAAGTTCCAAAACTCCACACTTAGAAGAATTTCCAAGTGAAACCAGTCAATGTTAGCCTATGAAGGAAATTCAAGTTAGCGGTAAGTACGGTTAAAATTACTTTTGAGGATCAGTACTGGGCTGAAAGATGCAGCACTGAGGTCTCTCCTGATAACAGGTGAGTAAATCGGAATTCGGATTTCGGCTGATTTTAGAGGAATATTTGCACAATGGTGAAGGGAGGGGCGGGGCCTGAGGTGACATCTGTGCAAACGCGCCCCGTGGTGCGTTTTAAGTTGGGGGATTAAGTCCCCTTGAATCATGAGGGTCCCTACGGGCCAACTAGCCCACCAGGAACCTCCAGTATGCGCCAGGGGGCTGCGTTGCAGAGACATGTACAGAGGCCACACCCTTTTACACCTCTCTGCAACGCAGCTCTGTGGCGCTTTCTGGACGTACCTGTTGGGCTAGTTGGCCCCCAGGGACCCTCAGGATTGAAGAGGATTTAATTCCCCATCTTAAAACGCGCCACGGGGCCTGTTTGCACACATGTCACCTGAAGCCCCGCCCCTCCCTTCACCACTGTGCAAACGCGCCCCGTGGCGCGTTTTAAATCGGGGGATTAACTCCCCTTGAATCCTGAGGGTCCCTGGGGTGCAACTAGCCCACCATATACCTCCAAAAGCGCCATAGAGCTGCGTTGCAGAGAGGTGTAAAAAGGGGCGTGGCCTCTGTACACCTCTCTGCAAGGCAGCCCTCTGGCACATACTGGAGGTTCCTGGTGGGCTAGTTGGCCCCCAGGGACCCCCAGTATTCAAGGGGATCTGTTCCCCTCTGCAAACGCGCCAGGGGCGCGTTTGCAGAGTGGTGAAGGAAGGGGCGGGGCCTGCGGGCCCGATCGTTTTTTTTTGTTTTGTTTTTTTCCCCTGAAGGGGGCTGTGTAGCCCCCCTTCCTTTTTCCTATTTTTAGGCCCTGGGGACCCCATCCCCCAGGGCCTTACCCCTTTTTTTAAATTAAAATTAAAAAAAAAAAACGGGAAGTGGGCCGCGTGGCCCCCTTCCCTGGGCCTGTATTGGCCCCGGGGACCCCATCCCCCAGGGCATGGCCTGTTTTTTTTTATTTGGAGGGGGCTGCGTGGCCCCCTCCTCAGGCCATTTAAGGCCCCCGGGGACCCCATCCCCCGGGGCCGGCCTTGCACTTTTTTTTTTTTTTTTTTTTAATTTTTTACTTTGGGGAGGGGGGCTGCGTGGCCCCCTCTGTGGCTTCTTATGGCCCCGGGGACCCCATCCCCCGGGGCCTGGCCTCTCGTTGGGGACTGTGGGGGGGTCCCCAAACCGCCCACAGTCCCGCCGGCTCCCCGTATCCTACGGGAGCCGGCATTGCTTTTACACATGGGGAGCAGCTAACATGCTGCTCCCCATGTGGAAAGCATCGGCTTTGGATATTGGAAGAGAGAGCAGGTTTCCTGCCTCTCTTCCAATATCCAAAGCAAGTTTGCAATGACAGGACGGGAGCCGCGAGGCTCCCGTCCTGTCATTGCAAACAGCAGTGTCCCGGGGGTAGGCACCCCGGGACACTGCAGGAGCCGGCCCTGGGGGTGGTGGTCCCCAGGGCCATCAAGGGCTTCCAGGAGGGGGCCGCGCGGCCCCCTCCCATTCAGTGCACAGCCCCGGGAGGTGGTGGTCCCCGGGCTCTGGAGGTCCAAAACGGACCCCCATTGTAATTTTTTCTTAGTGCCCCGGGGAGGTGGTGGTCCCGGGCGTGTGGGGCTGGAGCCCCCCACACAGGTTTTTAATTTAAAAAAGAAGCCCCGGGGAGGTGGTGGTCCTCGGGGCTGCGGGAGGGCTCAGAGCCCTCCCGCACCATTCTACATAAAGCCCCGGGGGTGGTGGTCCCGGGCTTGGGGGGCCCTTAGAGGCCCCCCACACATAAAATTAACTCCCACCCGGGGCCAATTAACATCGAAGCGTGGGAGACCGCGCTTCGATTTTTTTTTCGGCAGGGTTCGCGCTCCTGAGCGCATCCTGCCGATGTATTTTTTAAAAAAATATTTTTTTGCCCAGGGGTCCTTGTGGGACCCCTGAGCAGACCTAGGGGGTCAGGGTGTTTCTACCCTGCCCCCTTTGTGCACTTTGCGCACTTGTTTCTGTCCCTCGGTTCTACCGAGGGATAAAATGGCTGCCAACACTTCCTGATTTGGAGTGTTGACAGCCAATTAACATAAAGCTCGTGCTCGGGAGGATCCGCGGCCCTAGATATATCTATCTTTTTTACTTTTCATTTTCTCAGCAACTACTGAACGGATTTACACCATTTAACAAAAAGGGTTCTTTCTGAACCAAGAACTACCTCTTTGCCAAATTTGGTGTAATTCCGTTCAGCAGTTCGGGCTGTAGCCGTGTCTAAAGTTTCCTATGGAAAATTGCATGGGGAAAACGCGTTTGGGACCCCCTTTTCTCGGCCCCCGCTTGACGAATCCCCCGAGACTTTCAGGGTAGGAGCGGACCGGAGCGGGCCACAAAGTTTGAAAATTTTGCGAAGATACGTCAACCGGCAAGAGAGTTATTTCAAATAGAATGTCGTGGATTTCCTATGGATAATAGGTTGTAACTATAACTATCTACTGGCGACCGCCAGTAGATAATATATATATATATATATATATATATATATATATATATATATATATATATATATATATATATATATATATATATATATATATATATATATATATATATATATATATGTATATATATATATATATATTACCTACTGGCGGTCGCCAGTAGGTAGTTATAGTTAGGACCACGTTTCTATTCAAAAAGCGTTTTTTGTTTTACCAATAACTTTGGCGTCGTTTGACGAACCTTCGCGAAATTTTCAAAACTAGTGGGGCGCTCCGGTCAGCTCATGTCTTGAAAGTTTTGGGGTGATATGCCAAGCGGGGGCCGAGAAAAAAGGGGGGTCCCAAAACGCATTTTCCCCATGTAATTCTCCAATAGGGACTACGTGTCCCAACATGCATCGTACTACACTAATGGACTTACCAATGACCCACTGGGGGTCGGTACATGTGATAAAAGGAACCAATTGGAGCCATCCGTGTTCAATCTGAAGCCGTCCATGAAGAAGAGGCTACGGCCTCGAAACGCGTCGACAAGGAACAATTTACCCCATTTGTAGACGCTGGTCTCTTGTGTCAATAAAGCCTTGGCTTATTCAGTTGTTGTCGAGTGCGCCTCCAAGCTTTGGGGCTTTTGTTGTACAATTAATTCACGGCTGTCCTGCCGTGGGAGGCTGCACCATCACCGTAATAGAAAGGAGAGGCTGCGCGGTGTCTTGGAACTATGCCACAACCGCAGGCAGCACAGCAACTGTGAGGAAATCAACCAGCGGGGCAGATGGGGGCCCACTAAAGGCTAATAATTGCTTCGTCATTCAAGATTGCACGGAACCTACTAAAGGAAATATAATTCTCCAATAGGGACTACGTGTCCCAACATGCATCGTACTACACTAATGGACTTACCAATGACCCACTGGGGGTCGGTACATGTGATAAAAGGAACCAATTGGAGCCATCCGTGTTCAATCTGAAGCCGTCCATGAAGAAGAGGCTACGGCCTCGAAACGCGTCGACAAGGAACAATTTACCGCATTTGTAGACGCTGGTCTCTTGTGTCAATAAAGCCTTGGCTTATTCAGTTGTTGTCGAGTGCGCCTCCAAGCTTTGGGGCTTTTGTTGTACAATTAATTCACGGCTGTCCTGCCGTGGGAGGCTGCACCATCACCGTAATAGAAAGGAGAGGCTGCGCGGTGTCTTGGAACTATGCCACAACCGCAGGCAGCACAGCAACTGCGAGGAAATCAACCAGCGGGGCAGATGGGGGCCCACTAAAGGCTAATAATTGCTTCATCATTCAAGATTGCACGGAACCTACTAAAGGAAATATAATTCTCCAATGATAGGGACTACGTGTCCCAACGTGCATCGTACTACACTAATGGACTTACCAATGACCCACTGGGGGTCGGTACATGTGATAAAAGGAACCAATTGGAGCCATCCGTGTTCAATCTGAAGCCATCCATGAAGAAGAGGCTACGGCCTCGAAACGCGTCGACAAGGAACAATTTACCGCATTTGTAGACGCTGGTCTCTTGTGTCAATAAAGCCTTGGCTTATTCAGTTGTTGTCGAGTGCGCCTCCAAGCTTTGGGGCTTTTGTTGTACAATTAATTCACGGCTGTCCTGCCGTGGGAGGCTGCACCATCACCGTAATAGAAAGGAGAGGCTGCGCGGCTAATTGGATCCTAGATTCAGTCCTGGGACATCTCCTGTAAACAGTTGAGTAAAAGCGTTTTGGTTACAGTAGTGATTTTTAAGGAATATTATTGTATTTTAAAAGTTGACACTTAGAAACTTTTTCACATAGAATCACCAATGTTATCCTATGGGAGGAAATTCACTTAGCAGGTAAGTAGTGTTATCGTTACTTTTTCTTACTCAGTGGTGGATCCTGGATCCAGCACTGGTGCATCTCCTGTAAACAGTTGAAAGAATGCGTTTAAGTCATACAGGCGATTTTTAAGGAATATTTGTAGTTTGTGAAAATCGACACTTTGAAACTTTTCTGCTGAAAACCAGACAATGGATTCCTATGGAAGGAAATACAAGTTACTGGTAAGTACGGTTAGAATTACTTTTCAGGGTCAGTGCTGGGCTAAAAGATGCAGCACTGGGTTCTCTCCTGATAACAGGTGAGTAAATTGGAATTCGTAGTTCGGTTGATTTTAGAGGAATATTCTAAAGTTCCAAAACTCCACACTTAGAAGAATTTCCAAGTGAAACCAGTCAATGATATCCTATGGAAGGAAATTCAAGTTACTGGTAAGTACGGTTAAAATTACTTTTCAGGATCAGTACTGGGCTCAAAGATGCAGCACTGAGGTCTCTCCTGATAACAGGTGAGTAAATCGGAATTAGTAGTTCGGCTGATTTTAGAGGAATATTATAAAGTTCCAAAACTCCACACTTAGAAGAATTTCCAAGTGAAACCAGTCAATGTTAGCCTATGGAAGGAAATTCAAGTTACTGGTAAGTACGGTTAAAATTACTTTTCAGGATCAGTACTGGGCTCAAAGATGCAGCACTGAGGTCTCTCCTGATAACAGGTGAGTAAATCGGAATTCGTAGTTCGGCTGATTTTAGAGGAATATTTGCACAATGGTGAAGGAAGGGGTGGGGCCTGAGGTGACATGTCTGCAAACACGCCCTGTGGCGCGTTTTAAGTTGGAGAATTAATTCCTCCTCAATCCCGAGGTTCCCTAGGGGCCAACTAGCCCACCAGATACCTCCAGTATGCGCCAGAGAGCTGCGTTGCAGAGAGGTGTTCAGAGGCCACGCCCCTTTTTACAACACTCTACAACGCAGCTCCGTGGCGCTTACTGGAGGTACCTGGTGGGCTAGTTGGCCCCCAGGGACCCTCAGGATTGAAGGGGATTTAATTCCCCATCTTAAAACGCGCCACGGGGCCTGTTTGCACACATGTTACCTCAGGCCCCGCCCCCTCCCTTCACCACTGTGCAAACGTGCCCAGTGGCGCGTTTTAAGTCGGGGGATGAACTCCCCTTGAATCCTGAGAGTCCCTGGGGTGCAACTAGCCCACCAGCTACCTCCATTAAGCGCCACGGAGCTGCGTTGCAGAAAGGTGTAAAAAGGGGCGTGGCCTCAGGCCACCTCTCTGCAACGCAGCCCCCCGGCGCATACTGGAGGTTCCTGGTGGGCTAGTTGGCCCCCAGGGACCCCCAGTATTGAATGGGAATTCGTTCCCCCTCTGCAAACGCGCCAGGGGGCGCGTTTGCAGAGTGCTGCCAAGGAGGGGGCGTGGCCTCCGGCGCGATGCCGGATTTCTTTTTTTTTTTTTAAAAGGGGGCTGTGTGGCCCCCCTTCTTTTTAATTATTTTGGGCCCTGGGGACCCCATCCCCCAGGGCCTGACCCCCTTTTATTTATTTTTTAAAAAAGGAACGGGAAGGGGACCGCGTGGGCCCCCCTCCCGTAGCCAATTTCGACCCGGGGACCCCATCCCCCGGGTCATTGCCACCTTTTTAAAAAAAAAAAAATTTCATGGAGGGGGGCTGCGTTGCCCCCCTCCTCAGGCCTCCTTAGGCCCCGGGGACCCCATCCCCCGGGGCCGGCCTTTTTAATTTTTTTTTATTTTTTATTATTTTTGGCGAGGGGGGCCACGTGGCCCCCCTCCCGGGCCACTACTTGCCCCGGGGACCCCATCCCCCGGGGCTGGCCCTGTCCTTTGGGGTCCGTGGGGGGACCCCAACTCCCCCACGGACCATGCCGGCTCCCCGCCTCCTGCGGGAGCCGGCATTGCTTTTCCACATGGGGAGCTGCTAACATGCAGCTCCCAGTGTGGAAAAGCAATGTGCTTTGGATATTGGAAGCGAGAGCAGGTTTCCTGCTCTCGCTTCCAATATCCAAAGCAGTTTGCAATGACAGGACGGGAACCGCGAGGCTCCCATCCTGTCATTGCAAACTACAGTGTCCCGGGGTTAGGCACCCCGGGACACTGCAAGAGCTGGCCCTGGGGGGTGGCGGTCCCCAGGGCCACCACAGGCTCCAGGAGGGGGGCCACACGGCCCCCCTCCCATCCTTTGCACAGCCCCGGGGAGGTGGTGGTCCCCGGGGCTCGGGGGTCCATAACGGACCCCCACATTTATTTTCTTAGTGCCCCGGGGAGGTGGCGGTTCCTGGGGCGTGTGGGGGGCTGGAGCCCCCCCACACAGGTCAAGTAATTAAAAAAAAAATAAGCCCCGGGGGTGGCGGTCCCCGGGGCTGCGGGGGGGCCGTGTGCCCCCGCCAACATTATTTATTTAAAGCCCTGGGGGTGGCGGTACCCAGGGCTTGGGGGGCCTTAGAGGCCCCCCACATTAAAAATAAATAAACCCCTGCATGCCCCCGGGACTTGGCCCACCCGGGGGCAAAATTGCATCGGAGCGCGGGAGACCGCGCTTCGATTTTTTTTTTTCGGCGGGATCCGCGCACTCTAAGCGCATCCCGACGATTTAAAAAAAAAAATGCTTTTTTCTGCCCAGGGGGTCCTTGTGGGACCCCCTGAGCAGACCTAGGGGGTCAGGGTGTTTCTACCCTGCCCCCTTTTTGCGCTTTGTGCACTTGTTTCTGTCCGTCGGTTCTACCGAGGGACAAAATGGCTGACAACACTTCCTGATTTGGAGTGTTGACAGCCACTTGACAGCCAATTAGCATGCAGCTCGTGATCGGGAGGGTACGCGGACCCTACTCGGCCATAGATATATGTGACTTTACTTTTGATTTTCTCAGGAACTACTGAACGGATTTACACCATTTAAGCAAAAGGCACGACACTGAACCAAGGGCTACCTCTTTGCCAAATTTGGTGTAATTCCGTTCAGCAGTTCGGGCTGTAGCCGCGATGAACGGTTCCTATGGAAAAATGAATAGGGAAAACGCGTTTTGGGACCCCTTTTTTCTCGGCCCCCGCTTGACGAATCACCCCGAGACTTTCAGGATAGGAGCGGACCGGAGCGCCCCAACAAGTTGGAAACTTTCGCGAAGATTCGTCAACCGGCGCCAAAGTTATTTCAAATAGAATGTTGCGGATTTCCTATGGAAAATAGGTCCTAACTATAACTATCTACTGGCGACCGCCAGTAGATTATATATATATATATATATATATATATATATATATATATATATATATATATATATATATTCAACTCCGTAGGCTCAATTTACGTCGGGTTCAGGCGCTCTGTAGTTAGTGCGAGATCCTCGCGGTCGAGCCCAACCGCTACATATCACCCAACTCCTCAAAAAGGACCAGGATCGCTCTCCGCAATGCCGAATATCAAAATTTATTTGCTTAGGTTTCAACCAACAACAACACAGTTCATGATCTGATCAACGTTTCGGTCTCCTCACGAGACCTTGCTCACGATCAATTTACACCCCCCAGTGTTCACAAATATATTACTTTTTTCATGTCATTTCCTGTTAACCAGGTTCAACCATTCTTAGTATTCTGGGATTTGTAGTCCTGTTCCTCCACAAGATATAGTACATACTAAGACCAAAATCCATTAACAAGTGCTGTGTGCATAATGCAAAGTGATTATATACAAATTGTGAAAATTGTGAACTAAGGAAAAACTAAAAATTAATTTTAAAAAGGATAACATTGAGTTCATTTATAACTTATATCCAAAAATGCAATCCCAAACAGTCTTTTTCAATAGTCTTGTTTTCAGGTTATTTTGCAGCTTGGAAAAATTCCAACCGCTCTATTCTTGAAATTACTGTCCCTCTAGTGGGAAGACACAGTTGTATTTGTGAGATGTAATCGGGGATTGCACTTTCGTATATTTCAATTTGACATGGAGAATGGCACGCGATCCTGAGTTTGATGTTCATTTCTTTACATATGGTTCTGTTTAGAGATGGCTATACAGTTCCTCACTCTGGTTAAGGCCAAACGGTGTCAATGTTCTTAAATTAATAATATGGCGTGATTCCTTCTGGCGCAGTATTTTCTCTCTATTGCCGCCCCTGTTGTTGAGTGGGACTGTTTCAATACCATAAAATGTCAACAGTTTCCAATTACTCATATGTGCTTGTTCCATATGTTTCGCTACAGCGTTTGTTTTATCCTTGTTTGATGTTGCCCTAACATGTTCTAGTATACGTTTCTTAAGTTCACAGATTGTACTGCCAACATATTTGAGGTGGCATGGGCACTCTATTACATATACTGTGAATTGGCTTTTGCATGATATCAATTCTTTGATTTTCCAACTTTTATTGTTCGCTAGTTTGACTTCAGTCGTTGGTTTTGCAATCTGACATACCTTACAATTGTGACATTTTATGAAACCTTTTGTGTTAAGCCATTGGTTGTTTTGTTTTCCTTTATAATGACTATGGATTAATTGATCTTTCAAATTTCTGGCTCTTCGGTATGTAATCATTGGATGTTTTCCTATGGTTTTACCTACAGTTTCATCCATTTGTACAATTTTCCAGTTTTTCCTTATGATTTTTTATATCTGTTTGCAGTCTTTTGAGTAATCCATGATCATTCTTATGGGTTCCATTTTGTCAACTTCAATTTTTGGCTTTGGGATTAGACAATCTTCTCTTGATCTTTCATTTGCTCTTTTCCAGCATCTTGTTACTATGCTCTTGTTGTATTGTCGTTGTTCAAACCTTTTCGCCGTAGCTTTGCTGTGTTTTTGCCATTCCTCTTCTTCTGTGCAGATTCTGCGGAGACGCAAGAATTCGCCATAGGGTATGCTAGTGATAAGTGACGGCTGATGGCAGCTGGTTGCTTCTAATATTGCATTAGTGGCGGTGGCTTTGCGATGCAATGTCGTGTGAATTTGGCCGTTTTTTATATATATTTCTGTATCCAAAAAGATGACTCTTTCCGCACTAAATTCATATGTAAATTTCAATTTTTTTTTTTTTTTTTTGGTGCTGGTGTTTAAGATTGTAAAATAGTCCTGGAAATCTGTTTTTGTTCCGTCCCAAATGATTAGTAAGTCATCTATGTAACGACTCCACATTACTATCCTGTTTACATGCATGTCGTATTGTGGATGCCAAGCCACCTCTTTCTCCCACCAACCCATCGCCAAGCAGGCATAGCTTGGGCTGAAGGAAAATCCCATCGCCGTCCCTTTGTTTTGGCGATAGATTTCCTCCCCAAAAACGAAAATGTTCTGTGTCAGACATATTGATATCAGTTCCAACAGCATCTTATTGTGGTCACTGTAATGTATGTTTCTTTCTTGTAAAAAGAATTCACAGGCCCTCATTCCCAACTCATTCTCAATGTTCGTGTAAAGGGCTATGACGTCCATCGTAACAAGGAGTTGGGTGATATATATATATATATATATATATATATGTATATTACCTACTGGCGGTCGCCAGTAGGTAATTATAGTTAGAACCTAGTTTCCATAGGAAAAGCATTTTTTGATTTGCTAATAGTTTTGGCGTCGTTTGATGAATCTTCCTGAAATTGTCCAAAAAAAAAAGTCTATCCAGGTCAGCTCCAATTCTGAAAGTTTGGGGGTTATTCGTCAAGCAGGGGCTGAGAAAAAAGGGGGGGTCCAAAACTCGTTTTCTCCATGTTAATTTCCATAGGAAATTTTGTGACGAGCTACAGCCCGAACTGCTGAACGGAATTACCCCAAATTTGGCAAGAAGGTAGAGCTTGGTTCAGAAAGCGACCTTTTTTTTAAATGGTGTAAATCCGTTGAGTAGTTTTTGAGAAATTCAAAAAATAAGAGTCAAAAAATCAATTTCCCATAGGAAACTTTGTGCAAGGCTACAGCCGAAACTACTGAACGGAATTACTCCAAATTGGGCAGAAAGGTAGTGCTTGGGTCAGAAAGCGACCTTTTTAAAAATGGTGTAAATCCATTCAGTAGTTGCTGACAAATTGGAAAAATAAAAGTTTTGATATCTGGGCAGAGCCTAAGTCGCGTGCGCAAGCTTCACTGTGATTGGCTGCTAGTAGTCCAAACCAGGAAGTGTTGGCAGCCATCTTGTGGCTCGGTAGAAGCGAGTAAGTGGAGTATCCCCTATGGAGAGTTCCTGCGGGCGCGCAGGAACTGCTCTGAGGAGGAGGAGTTTGATAAACAGATGTCTACAATGCTGGATCGTTTCCAAAGAAGAGGGTATCCTTTGACAGTCTTGGAGAATGCACGGGAAAGAGCAACCAATGCCAAAAGAGAGGATCTATTGTTACCCAAGAACACTAAAACGTCATCTGAGTTGAATGTGGAACCAGTGAGATTCATTACGGATTTTAACAGCTCAAATCAGAGGGTGAAACAGGCGCTCAATAAGCATTGGAGTGTCCTCAAGAAAGATCAGGAATTAAAACCATTCATTAAACAACAGGCTAACGTCACCTACAGAAAAGTACCCTCACTGGGGGGACTATTGACACAAAGCTACTTTTCCAGCAAACCTGTACACCAACAAAAAACAACATGGTTATCACAAAAGGACTTTGTGAAATGCACAAGATGTAAAGCCTGCAATTATGGCCGCAATATGACAGAAGTAACAACCATCCAAGGTTTGAAAAAACAATTAAGGAAAGGATTACATGTGAATCCACTCACGTGGTTTACCTTTTGGAATGTAGATGCGGCCAAAGATACATCAGAAGCACTGTGAACAAACTTAAATTGCGCATCCTCCAACATTTGCGAGCCATATCAAATAAGGACTTTACGTATGTGATGGCCAAACATATCTGGAGAGAGCATGAAGGGCTTTTAGACAAAAACACACTCTCGTACTCTGGCATTGAACATATAACAGCGAACATCAGAGGGGGAGATAGAGAGTTGACATTAAGAAGTGCAGAATCAAGATGGATTGTCAACTTGGGCACAGAGATGCCGTGGGGCCTAAATGCAGATGCGGAACTATACACCTTTTTGTAAAGCGTTTGCCAATCCACCTGCCTCAGAAATGGAATCCTTGGGTTTTATTTTGAAATTTGATGTGTACGGAAATGTTAATCAATGGGCCCAATTAATGCTTTCTATCTCCCTCCTTTTTACAAACTTTTTACAAATTTTTTACATCATTTTACTGATTATTGAATATGTGTAATTAATGCATTGGTTATTTTTTGATACGGCGAGTAAGTTGATTATTTATGGTCATATATTTCCAAGAAAATTATTATGAAGTGCATTTTAAGCAGAATATCCTCCATTAGCAGACATTAATGATGGGGTTTGACTCCAGTTCACACAAATCAGTAATGTATATATTTGAGAATGTGGATTCAAATTGTCCTGTTGAAAATTGCTATGGACTATTGCATGGAGTTTAGCTGAGGTGACATTATACCGAGCATAACATGGAATGAGGTTCTACGAATAAGCACTAAGCACTTTATATGTATGGTGGAAAGCATATAGTACTCTAAGGTATATTGGAGAGCAGATACTATGGAACCCTTGTTGTGGCTGACAGTATAACAAATATCTGTTCACCTCAGCTCGGATTTAATTTAAACAGCCTCCGTTTTATAATAATTGGAGTATGGATATATTATCACGGTTGAGGGCTGTTTTTATATAATCTAGTTTTCATATAATCTATTTTTTATATAATCTGTTTAGTGACCTCCCCCCCTTAGATTTTTTACTCTTCGGTAGAGGGCACATGCATTTTGTATTTTTATAAGCACAGGCACTTTAAAACCTTTTTGATATTTCTCGCAGATCTTTTACTGTAGCCCAGGGAATATGCACATTGCACTTTTTGGCAGTGTATGTCATCTCAATTAGCATACAAATTAAAACCTAGAAGCAAACACATATAAATAATCTTTAAATAGTTCGCATGGTAAAACTAGAGGATGAGTCATAGAGCACCATGGCGTTTTTGGAGGTATAGAGATATCTCATACAATCAACATGAGACTGTGAGTCTGGGGCACTTTCTGTTATCTATAGGAAAATGACATAAACATAAAGGATTAGATTGTGTACTTCACAAATTTATAACATGTCTATAGTTATGTCACTTTGGAAAAAGAGAGAAAAAAAGAAAAAAAGAAAAGAAAAAAGTAATTTTGTTTACTTCTAAACTATATATGAATCTTATTTTGAATGTGGCTCCTTTAAGAAACTGACCTTGTTTTTAATTGGTGGTGGGGGAAATGAACTATGCTTCCCCTTTAAATGGACACTTTTGTGAGCACACTTTGACCCAGTAGAAGGCACAAGCCGAAACGCGTAGGTCATCCTTTTGTATGCACCCCTGCACTTTGCTGTTGTAGGCTTCGTATGGAGAGGCTTACTATTATAATTAAATAAAGCCCCTTGAAGTCAGCTCCTGTGAGTGCTGTGCTTCATTATTGCCCTGGAAGTGTGTGGAAAGCTGAGCCCAAGTGGAGGGCAACCATTTGGAGCAAATGTGAAATATATATATATATGTGTATGTATATTACCTACTGGCGGTCGCCAGTAGGTAGTTATAGTTAGAACCTAGTTTCCATAGGAAAAGCATTTTTTGATTTGCTAATAGCTTTGGCGTCGTTTGATGAATCTTCCTGAAATTGTCCCAAAAAAAAGTCTATCCAGGTCAGCTCCAATCCTGAAAGTTTGGGGGTGATTCATCAAGCAGGGGCTGAGAAAAAAGGGGGGGTCCAAAACTCGTTTTCTCCATGTTAATTTCCATAGGAAATTTTGTGACGAGCTACAGCCCGAACTGCTGAACGGAATTACCCCAAATTTGGCAAGAAGGTAGAGCTTGGTCCAGAAAGCGACCTTTTTTTTAAATGGTGTAAATCCGTTGAGTAGTTTTTGAGAAATTCAAAAAATCAATTTCCCATAGGAAACTTTGTGCAAGGCTACAGCCGAAACTACTGAACGGAATTACTCCAAATTGGGCAGAAAGGTAGTGCTTGGGTCAGAAAGCGACCTTTTTAAAAATGGTGTAAATCCGTTCAGTAGTTGCTGAGAAATTAGAAAAATAAAAGTTTCAATATCTGCGCGGAGCCTAAGTCGCGTGCGCAAGCTTCACTGTGATTGTCTGCTAGTAGTCCAAACCAGGAAGTGTTGGCAGCCATCTTGTGGCTCGGTAGAAGCGAGTAACCCGAAAATGGAGAAACAAAGGTATAAAACAAGAGAAGGGGGCAGGGTAGAAAAACACTGACCCCCTAGGCCTGCTCAGGGGGTCCCAGAAGGACCCCCAGGGCCCAAAAAATCATTTAAAAAAAAATAAAAAATCGGCAAGAATTCGCGCTGGGGTCGCGGGTTCTTGCGTTTCATTTTAATGAGGCCCTTGGATGGGCTAGGTTCCGGGGGTATTTCTTAAAAAATAATAGCAGGGGCTCGCAGGGGTTGCGGGGTTGCGCTGGGGTCCGCGCAGCCCCGGGGCTTCACTCATGTTCAGAGAGGGTTGCGTGGCCCCCCTTCTGGAGCCTTCTATGTGCTTGTAAGTTTGGCATCGTTTGACGAATCTTTATGAAATTATCGAAAAAGTTTCTCTTTTTTTGATTAGCTCTTGTATTGAAAGTTTGGGGGTGAATGGTGTAGGAGGGGCTGAGAAAAAAGAGGGTCCTAAAACGTGTTTTCTGCATGCAATTTTCATACGAAACTTTACAGAAGACTACAGGTGAAACTGCTGAACGGAATTACGCCAAATTTGGCAGGGAGAAAGGTGATGGTCCAGAAAGCACGCTTTTGTTTAAATGGTGTAAATCCGTTCAGTAGTTTTTGAGAAATATCAAATTTTACTGATATCGATATTTGAGAATTCTGACATGTGATTGGCTGAGGGGTTACAAGCACCAGCTTGCGGCTTATTGGCTGTGAATGGTTGAAACCAGGAAGTGTTGCCAGCCAATTTGTGATTTACTCCATCAGCTCGCATCTCTCCGTGTAGAAGCCATCGGGTTCGTAGTTTTACCTCTGCGAGGCAACACTGGCATCTGTGTCTGTGTGAGATATGCCTTTCACGCTGCCTCTCTTCATATCACCAGGTCGCGGCTATGCCTTTAGAAGGCCGTCCGCCGGCTCGGAGCTCTGTGAGTCAGTCTGTCGGTACGATCCCCTACACTACCCAAAGACTACCCAAACACCACTGCACTGTCGTAAACTCTAAAACACTACCCCCAGCACGATCCCCTACACTACCCAAACACCACTGCACTACCCTAAACCCTAAATCTTCCCCCAGCACGACCCCCTACCCAAACACCACTGCACTACCCTAAACCCTAAAATACTACCCCCAGCACAACCCCCTATACTACCCAAACACCACTGCATTGTCGTAAACCCTAAAACACTACTCCCAGCATGACCCCCTACACTACCCAAACACCACTGCACTACCCTAAACCCCAAAACAGTACTCCCAGCATGACCCCTTACACTACCCAAACATTACTGCATTGTCGTAAACTCTAAAACACTACCTCCAGCACGAACCCCCTACAGTACACAAACACCACTGTACTACCCTAAAGCATAAAACAGTACCAGTCCGTCAGTTCGCAGGTCTGCGTCTGCGAGCCATCGTGTCCCTAGCTGTACATGTGTGAGCCAGTCCATTAGGTGATAGGTGTGTCTCTGCTAGCAGGGCCGTTGGCCCGTTGGTGTCCCCTTGCGAGTTAGACCCGAGTTCTCCCTCTGCTAGCCAGCACGCTGGTGTGCGTTTGCGAGCCGACGGCCCGTACCTCTCCCTGTGCAAGCCGAGCCGACGGGCCGCAGCTCTCCCTCTGCAAGCCTGCCCGACGGCCTGCAGGTCTCCCTGTGCTAGCCGGATTGCAGCTGTCACTCTGCGAACCGATATTGGGAATATAAGGCGGCTCTAAAAAGAGCCCTTGTGTTTATTAGTTGGAGATACATATAAGTGCGGATGCACAGCTTCAGGTTATTCAGAAAAACTCGATTTCCCTGATCTGTGAAGTGTACTCCATCACTTTTGTAGAGATCAGCCATATCAAAACGTATGTTGTTGTTGTAGATCGACCCCATTCTATGGTCTCTGAGGTATGCAGACACAGCTTTGTTGACATTCTTCCTAGATTTTTCAATCTGAGAACAAAATTGGTTTGACCATTTCCACTTCTGTCTTTGGCATATATTGGAATATACAAAGACAGTTTGAGGCAAAAGCAACATCAATTGTCGAAAGGTGTCTTTCATTAGCATTTCCAAACCTACACCAGTCAATGTGCCTAGGTCGTTTCCACCACAGTGCACAATCTTGAGGTCAGGGTGTTGGAGATGCAAACACGTTTTAACCAAAGGCAACAATTGGTGCCACTTCAATCCTCTCTGTCCAAACCATTTAATGTCCACATTTTGTAAACCTAGGTCTAAGTCAATTCGTCTCTGTTCTGCATACCTCTTGCACCAGAAAACATAGCTATGTCCTACGATCCACACTAGCATTTTGAAGGTATGGCTGGGAAGTATGGATAGATGTCTGTAGCTCATGCAGTCCGTTCGTAGAATAAGAGATATGTTTAAAGGTGGGGAACTACTTTTTTTCTCATTCAAAATGATAACTGATTGGGAGATGAAAAGCATTGTTTTTTAAAAGTAGGGTGCACATTCGTTTTGTGGAAAAGCATCTTTGTGATTGGTTAAGAAAAAGCAGTTTAAATGTGGAGTACATATGATAGGATAAAATTTGGTTAACTCAACCACACCTGCTACTTGCATTTGGAAGGCACTGTTCGAACTTAAAACAATCGTGAACTTTTAACCTGCACGTGCCGTTAAATGTTCGAGAAAATGTTGCAAAAAATATCGTTAAGTTTAAAAAAATTGATGAACTTTTAACCTGCACGTGTTGTAGAATATTCTAGAAAGTGTGTTGATAGAATACGTTGCACTTCTGACTTCTATGTGTCCTTGAATATTAAAAAAACTGTTTATATGGAAAATTCAAAAATAACTAATAGAGAGAAGTTTTGCAATCTAAAAGAATCAAGGAACTATTCTAATTTGTTCTTTACATGTATTTATGTGTGGAGTAACAAAATTACAGACACAACAGCACCAGGAAGAGG
Organism: Calotriton arnoldi; assembly: GCA_963921515.1. Lineage (NCBI taxonomy): Eukaryota > Metazoa > Chordata > Amphibia > Caudata > Salamandridae > Calotriton > Calotriton arnoldi. The sequence goes on from CAWUFW010013423.1 coordinate 390,139, forward strand.
AACAAGCAGGGAGTGGGGGGGACGGGGGGAGATGGGCACAATGGCACACATGCACAATTAAGTACAGCACAACTACAGACAAACCATGGCTAAAATGAAACACACCAACAAGGAGCACAAGTCACACAACCCGCCAACATCACACCACTGAACAAGCACAGAAGTGAAAACCACACTGCCCGAAAGGGAGAAGGGTGAACAATACCTCAAATGAAGGGACATCTCACACAGAATGAAGCACACACACATAGGAAGCAGAGCACACCAACATCCAACACAATGTTGTCCAAACACAAACATTCGCACAATCTAACACAGGACACAAATGCACTCGCCTGTGGCGGATAAACATCCAAAAGCGTCAGTACGAAACAGGCACATGAGAATGCATAAGTACAAACCCACAGTCCGGATGGGGTAGCAATTCACGTATGGCGGCAGCCAGAGAGTCCGTGACACACACATTGGCATACAAATGATGACACAACACATTTGGAGACAAGTGAAAATGTGGAAACTTTACAAAAAAAGTGCGTCAGTACGGCCAAGAGTAGTGCCACGATATGCAGACAAATGCAGCAGCATGCCTGAATAAGGAACGTAGGAAAACGTCTATGTTCACCTCGGGGTAGTCCATCACCAACACACGTCAGTGTCAAGCACCGTTGGTTGTCCGCGCCTCGGACATGAGTCGACACCAATGCAGCCATGTCCACTGTCGTCTTGGGACATGTGACCAGATGCACAACGTGCAATTATGCGGCGGGACACGTGCAATGTGGCACATCGAGTCGTGGTTGTAGGTACCTTATCACTGGTCCATGAACGCGAGTGCAGCTGCGTAAGCCACTATCTCTAATGAGTGATGGTTGGCCACAATATTTGACATGTCGTTGACGTAATCCATCAGCTGACCGGGACAGATGTGCTGACTCCAAGCACTGTACCCAATGTGCACCAAAGCAGAATCAGGAAGTAGGTCAATTTGCTCACTGCATACAACGACACGTGCAATCTCCCAGGCCCAGTTCCCAACATGCATGCCAAACATCCATGCATTATTGAACAAACACGTGGGAGCCACATCCGGTCACCCTGCAAGCTGCACAGCCGAAACCATTCTTGAATGAATCCAATAAATCGGGTCTCTTTTTAATCTTCAGTTTTCTCACAATTTTTCCAATGCTTTTATCTTTCTTTAATCCTTTATTTTCATCAATTCATTTTACTCATTCCCAAACTTCCATGAAAATACACAGGAGAATTACGTGTTTCCTCATGTCACAACTTTATTTTCTAAAAAACCCAATGCATTTCGGGATGATCCCTTCGTTAGGGGTATCTAAAATACAAATATCAATGAACAACCATCAGTATGATAATTATATTCCTCGTATTGATAGGTAAACTGAACACAACATTATTACTTTAACTAAATAAAACTGCAAAACGCTGCATGCGCACTCACCCACAATTTTAAAACTTGACTGATATTCTTATTTTCAACAATGTTCAATTCAAAATTCCAACCTTGTAAGTCACCTCAGATTTTATTGCGCACATGCTACTCACTACTGAAAATACAATTGCACAAATGGTACTGATAGCATCGTATTAACCTACATGACTACTGCTTAATCCCCATTTTTACACCCATTCGCAGTGTGCTTACCGTGACATGCGTATTTCAAATTTAACTTGTCCCATCATAACTCGGTCCCATATCGTTCCAGCAGCAGCGGTCAGTTAAACCAACTTAAAAACTCCATAAAGTGTCCTCACACACCCTCACGTAACCGGTAACCACTGCATCTAACTGAATCAGACTTTTACCGCCATTAATCAACCCTCCTACTCCACCAGGTGGAGAATCACGTGTCATTATGGTGAAAACAAACTAAGTCACAGTCGTACATGCTGGATGTAACATCAACAGGATTAAAGAAACATCATATTGAAGAAACTAAATTGCCTGGACTGTGTATATTTTCATATGGCCGGGTTCTTGAAATGGAATATGGTTGCAAACAAAACATCAATTAAGGAAATTCTGTTTGTTTCAGAACAAATTGTATTTTTCCAAAAACCTGAGGAGATTTTGACCTTCTAAGGGTGTGCTCACCAGTGCTCTCTTTTTTGTGTGTAATTTATACACACAAGAGTTTTCTTTTGTGTTAATCACATCTTTTGGTAGTAGATGTGGTAGAGTAGTAATAGCACCCCGAATTCTAAATTGACAGATATTGCCACGTATTCACACTATATTACTTTGTATGTTGGTACTGAATGAATTATTGAGGTGCGGTTCCGTTTCCTGTAGAGGAAAACACTACTACCAAAGTCAGAATAAAAACAGAATACACCGGTGTGCATCCCACCATTATTAATGTATCAAACATCCATGCATGCCATAAACGGGCATCACCATGACACTCCTGGTCGTGGGCCAACAGGGGGCGCACACACCCGTGGTAATCCATGTCAGCTACGCACTCGTTGGAGAGGCACACGTCCATGCACCACTCGGATAGGCACGTGTGACATTGCAATACAGGTTGAACGCAGGTGACGTCCGCAATGCGGAAGCTTAGCCGCAAAGTGATCCGCAGCACTGCCAAAGGCAGTGCACCCAGGACATGCAGCAGACGTGCAAGGTATAGGTGGACGTGAATGGAGTCGACCATGTGTTCGGGATGCCCTGCCATTGCGTCAGTGGCTCTGCTTGTAGCTGCACTGGCTTGCCGTGTGCCAGTCTTGTGGATGAAATGGCACAGCTTGGTGCAATGAGCCGGGTCTGTGTGCAATGGGGGCAGGGGTGTGGGAGTATGTGTGAAGGCCATTTCATGCACGCTAACTACGACGAAGGACTTTTGAGTGTGGGATGTGTACTCGTTGTTCTCAAATCGGGCAGTGCGTAGTGTGGGAGACGGATGCAAATATTATCGTATCTGTCAGGGGGGGCTGGCCACTTGCAAGTTCCTTCTCGGAGCAGCAGATGTGTTAGCGCAAGATAGCTCAGACAAAGAACCTTTCATCCCTACAGTAACTTCTCCAGCTGCATTCATACACGATGTGTACAAAGGCCGGTCGTGGGTGTTGTGGGATGTCTGCGACCCTGGTCATCATGGATGAGATGCCCAGCACATGGCACATGTGCAGGTTCACTGTGTGTTACGTTGCCAAACAGCTGCTCCTCCCTCCCACGAGCCCCCACACTTTTGTGCGCTGCGCTGTTGTATCCCGTGCACTCCTACGGCACACCATTGTAATGCCTATTCACGCATGTCCTGCGGCATTCCAATCACACCGTGACACTGCCGATGGAGGTGGTGCATGCCACTTTACAACATCGACTGCTGTGGCCCTTGTGGTGGCCACACCAGAACACAGAGACACACTTACCACACTTCTTGCACACGGACATGTCCGAGACACCCCATTCCCCTTGCCAGATAGGCACACCCCTGCGCTGACCTGTGTACGCCGGACCAGCACACGCCGCTTGTGCATGCAGGAGGATGCGTGCATAGCTACATGTCCAGGCTCACTGCCAACACTGAGGTGACATGGTAACGTCCGCTGAAGACAGCACACTGTGATGTTGGAGGGCCCGTGCCCATCATGCTAACACAATGACCACATGGACACACTTGCTCAGATGCTGGTTCGGGGGGCGTTGGCGGTCCTGTGGTTGTGCGATGAGTGTTGTGGCCCTCATGGGTATCCATGTATCATGCTCATTGACTCTATGGCACCTGTGGGTGTTCCGGTGTGGCTCTTGGCTGTGTTCCCTTTCATGCTGCAGGTAGTCGTCCTGCTTAACACCAGCAGAAAGCAGGTGTAAAATCCCTGGTGCTAACGCGGCTTACCGCCGGAATTTGTTTCGCATCGCAGTTTTTGCCTTTCGTTGTGAAAGTTGTGATGTGGTTTTTTCGTGTACAGAAAAATAAACGAACTGGGCAGTGTATCCCGTCAAGATTCAGCACCTGACACACTATTCACAATCAATATAAATACAATAAGATTTCTTCATTTATTTTGTGTGTACACTGAAAATGCACTCACTACCACAGTGCAATTCAATACAGGATTTTAGTATTTAGAATAAATCGCAAAGGTGCACCTCGTGTGTTTTTGCACGGGAACACCTACTCTGCATCTCATTATCTGCACTTTAATGCAACTAAAGTTGAGATAAATCTAACACACTATTCAGAAGCTGGTGCAAACTGCAGACATCACCAGTATTCCCGTGATAACTGCCCCAAAATTTAACACCATGGTGGACACCACTAAATAACAGTAATAAGAATGAGAAAGAGTCACACAGCACTTAAGTAACAACCAAAAACTTTATTGAAATTTTTTTTTTTCAAAACTTTATTTTTCCGTTTACGTACGTATAGAGGATAAACTAAATTTAACAAACTGAACACAAAACAACAAGGCGGAAGACTCCTGTCGGGTCCATTAATGTCGATGACACAGCCTGGAAAATAAAGCACAAAATAAGGACGTGTGTAATGCGCATATCAAAGGAGTGAGACACAGAAAAAGAGAGAAGGAAAAAAAAGCCAGAGAGAAAAAGAGAGGGAAGGAAAGAAAGGGAGTGAGAAAGGGAGAAGGGAGAGAGATTGAGAGAGATAGAAGGAAAGGAAGGAAGAGAGTGAGAGAGAGAGAGTGAAGAGAGAGAGAGAGAGACACTGCCGCCCCTGCGCATCCATGACCAAATAATTACCTGCTGCCACCGGAGTGTCTACCAGTGGGCACTCCACATGCCCATGAAAGCTCCAGGGCCCGGTCCCGCCACCATGGCTTGGTGCACATTATGTGGACCCGCTCCGCGGCCCAGCAGATCCCACACATGTCGCTGAGTCCTGAGTCATCAATGGCGGAGACCACATCAGCTTTTGGTGCCGCTAACCCTGTGCAACGCAAGTCAGCGCCACGTGGTGGTAGGCCGCTGACGGCCATACAACTTAGGGTGCAACTAACCCTGTGCAACTCAAGTCCGCGCCACATGGTGGTAGGCCCCTGACGGTCACATCAGCTTCGGGTGGCACTAACCCTGTGCAACTCAAGTCTGCGCCACGTGGTAGTAGGCCCCTGACGGCCACATCATCTTCGGGTGGCACTAACCCTGTGCAACTCAAGTACGCGCCACGTGGTGGTAGGCCCCTGACGGCCACATCAGCTTCGGGTGGCACTAACCCTGTGCAACTCAAGTCCGCGCCACGTGGTGGTATGCCCCTGACGGCCACATCAGCTTCGGGTGGCACTAACCCTCTGCACAACTTTTCATGGACTCTTTATGATTGAAACCCGTGGAGCGTCCGCCATCCAGTCACCACCGGCAATAAAGGATGTGACGTTGTCGATCCATTATATTTGTGTGGTCACATGGCCTGTGACGCATGTGCCGGATGGGTGTGGTGTGTGTGGAAACCTGCCCTCAGGAAGTGGCCGTGACATGTTGACAACAAGACCACTGACCTGCACACCAACAGCGAGTACGCCTGCGACAGGTAGCTATGTGGGGGGGGTGAAAACGTGTTTTCTCAATGGATTTTCCATAGGAAACTTTAGACAAGGCTACAGGTCAAACTGCTGAACGGAATTACGCCAAATTTGGTAGGGAGAAAGGTCTTGGTCCAGAAAGCGCGCTTTCTCGCATCGAGTGAAAATATGAAAGAAAGGTCCCGGGGGCAATTTAATATAGCGGAGCTCTGTCTGTGCGAGATAACCCTTTCATGCTCCCTCTGCCCAACATCACCACTTCGCAGCTATGCCGTTAGAAGCCAGTCCGTCGGCTCGCAGCTGTCTACCTTTGCGAGCTAGTACGCTGCTGTGCCTGTACCTCTGCGAGCTACTACGCTGCTGTTCCTTTGGGAGAGGACGGCTCGTAGTACTGCGTCTGTGAGTGGAGCGGACGGGCCGCAGTTGTCCCTCTGCGAGCCTGGGTGCGAACTGTTCATAAGTCACACTACATAAGCATTGAAAAGCCATTTTGTGATTCAGTCCGTCAGCTGGCATCTGTCCGAGGCATTTCTGAAAAGATACCGGAGTTCTTTCTGTGAGAGATACCCATTTCACGCTGCCTCACCCCACATCAGCAGGTAACGCACCCTTTTCCCACATTACCAACATACCCCCAACAACATTCTTGGGCCCGGAATTGTCCCTGTGCGGTTGGACAAACAAGAATCTTAGTCATGTATAGATTTACATATAAAACATTTTATTTAAACAAAACAACAACAAATAAAACTGAAGGGAGTCTGGTGCTGTGGTCGCTGCCACGGACTTGGGGTCACTGCCATTCAGGACTCAGGACACAGTTCCACATGTGGGATCGGCTTGTGTTGAACAGGGTTAGTGGCACCACGTGTCGCCGGCTTGTGTTGAACAGGGTTAGTGGCACCACCTGTCGCGGCTTGTGTTGAACATGGTTAGTGGCACCACGTGTCCAAAATTCGAATTGCGAGCTCTGCTGCCCGCAGTGTAGACTGCTAATGAGTGTTCGTTTGCACTTGAAGATGAATTTGGTGATTGTACTAAAGCTATAACTGATATAAAAAAAGTTCTTGAATCAAGGATACTAAAAGGATATTATGTAGATTTTAGGCCTGTGGTAGTTACTTGCCTACTGGACTCTGTAATTAATGAATCAAGACTTAATTTTAATTGTGAGCCCTGATGACCGCAGTGTAGGCCAGAGGTAGCGGTCAGCAAGGGCCCATAGCCACGTGGCGTTGAGTTGAGGTGCACAGTTAGTGGCACCAGAAGCATTGACAATGTATGAGCCTGTGATGCTGCTTGGTGCGGACGGGCCGCACTGGGAGCAATGTCTCTTGCCTACTGGACTGCGTCATCTGCAATCGCGACTGTATCTGAATTGTGAGCCCTGCTGACTGCAGTGTAGGCCAGAGGTAGCGGTGAGCAAGGCCCCACAGCCACGTGCATAGGTTGGTGGCCCCACCGGCCTGTGTAGTTCAGGTTCAGTGGCACCACGTGTCGCCAGCCTTCCATATGCAAATACGCCTCACTAATGGAAGGGAGTCTGGTGCTGTGGTCGCTGCCACGAAGTTGGGGTCACTGCCATTCAGGAGTCAGGACACAGTTCCACATGTGGGATCGGCTTGTGTTGAACAGGGTTAGTGGCACCACGTGTCGCCGGCTTGTGTTGAACGGGGTTAGTGGCACCACATGTCGTGGCTTGTGTTGAACAGGGTTAGTGGCACCACGTGTCGCCGGCTTGTGTTGAACAGGGTTAGTGGCATCATGTGTCACCGGTCTTCCACAGTGTAGGCCGGAGGCAGCGGTCAGCAAAGGCCCACAGCCACGTGACGTTGACTTGAGCTGCACAGATTGGGAGCATACAGTCTTCTTAACCGATTATAGTCTCTTACACAATTTGCATCGGCACTAATCTTGAATTGTTAGCCCTGCTAACCGCATTGTAGGCCGGAGGCAGCGGTCATCAAGGGCCCACAGCCATGTGGCGTTGACTTGAGCTGCACAGAGTTAGTGGTACTTGAAGCACTTAGCGTGTGCGCAGTCAGCGATGATGCGTGGTCGTGGCTGGCCGCACTGGTAGCAATGTCTGTTGCCTATTGGACTGCGTCATCTGCAATCGCGAGTCGCTCTGAATTGTGAGCCCTACTCACCACAGTGGAGGCCGGAGTCAGCGGTCAGGAAGGGCCCACAGCCACGTGTTGTTGACTTGAGCAATGTCTGTTTCCTACTGGACTGCGTCATCTGCAATCTCGACTCCATCTGAATTGTGAGCCCTACTGACCGCAGTGTAGGCCAGAGGCAGTGGTCAGGAAGGGCCCACATCCATGTGTTGTTGACTTGAGAAATGTCTCTTGCCTACTGGACTGCGTCATCTGCAATCGCGACTCGATCTGAATTGTGAGCCTTGCTGTCCGCAGTGTATATCGAAGGCAGTAGTTTGTACAGACATAAGCCCGCGGTGCTGTGTCGCTGGGGGCCTGTGTGGCAGAAGCCAGTGATCAGCTGAGGAGGATGGTGGTCACGTTGGCGGCCTCATGGCAGAGTGAGGGGCGCCGCCCTGGCAGACGCTTTGGCGTTCCCACAAGTGAACCACGCCCAGAGCTCCGGCCTATTTATTCACACTCCTACGCTGAAGTGGCGTACGTCGGACCAGCCCACTCCGGTTACGCTTATGCTTACAGGGGGGGACGACACAGCTACATGACTGAGATGTTCCCTAGTGTTTGACGTAATATGAATGGGTCCACTGTCCACAACACTACAAGCACCAGTAGTATTTGTGCACATGGAGAGGTGTGTGTTCTGCATACTGAGATGTGTCCAGCACATCACCTCTACACTTTGCATTGTGTGCATTGTTAAACATGGGTGAATTGCTTCCTTCACATATAGTTTGTTCAGACCTGTCCCAATATTCAGCTATTGTGTGGCTGAGGGGCCATGGGTGTTTTCGGAAAGTTTGCTGTCTTGTTCTGCGCTGCCTCGGTGGTAGAGGGCGGGGGGGGTTCTGGGGGTGGTGGTGGGTGTTGTGGCGTTCTTGGGTGTCGGAGCTGCTTGATCAGTAGGTCTATGACATGTGTTGGTCTTCAGATGTGGCTCTGGGCTGGGCTCCCTTTCATACTGTATGTAGTTGTTTAATATTTAAAAAACAAGAAGACATTATATAGTTTAAATAACAAATAAAAAAAATTACAGTAGGGAGAGGGGTGGTACGGGGGGGAGGTCCTGAGGGTTGTGGCAGTGGGTGTTGTGTCCTTCTTGGGTGTGGGGAAAAACTATAGGTTAAATGAACATTATAATTAGAAGTTAGCATTAAAAAAAACATTGAAATTCACTGAAAAACCATAGGTTTCAGGGACGTTATAGATAGAAATTAGTATTTAAAAAACCTTTGAATTTCACTGAAAAAACCATAGGTTTCAGGCACGTTATAGTTAGAAATTAGCATTTAAAAAACCTTTGAAATTCACTGAAAAAACCATAGGTTTCAGGCATGTTATAGTTAGAAATTAGCATTTAAAAAACCTTAGAAATTCACTGAAAAAACCAAAGGTTTCAGGGACGTTATAGTTAGTTGGACATTTCACTCATACAAAACCATAGAAATTCCACCATTATAGTTAGTTCAGCTAACTATAACTCGCGCCCCCGCAATGCACTGCTGATGACCTCACATATTACATCATTCATGACATGGTCAGTGACATCACTGATGACATCACTGATGACATCTCAAATGACATCACTGATAACATCACTGATGACATCATCCATGTGACAATCTGATGCACCTCCTCACACACTAATATAACCTTTGATACACTCACTGTAAAATACAGACTACCATTTTCGATAGCATTGACACACTAATACCAGTTACTACATACCCACTCAGTGATTCCTAGGTCTACACACACATCTACCGATTCACCCATACAATCAGTCATACATGCAGTCACTGATCAATAGAACACTATCAAATGCACTCATACACCTATATAGACATTAACACACCAGCACTCATCCTAGTCAGTTATGTACTAATCCTAGTCACTCATGCAAAGAATCAATCACAGTTCCATTTACTCACGTACAGAGTTATACACACCAGCTCATTTATTCATACAGATAGTAACGCATATTTAGTCTCTTATATAATTACTAATACAAGTATACACTCATACATACAGCCACTCTCACAATCACTGACTCTCACGTATAGTCATTTCTATACACCAACTGTCACATACACTGCCTTTTATATATGTACTTAGCTGGACATGTGCACTGAGACATCATTTCACTCACCAAGACGCCCATACACACACTTACCCACCCATACAACTGTTTCCACATGCACTCTTAAACTCATACACCCTGTCAATCAACAACTCACACATGTATGCACAGAGTCACACCCCCCCACCCAACCACACACACACTCAGTCTCCTATACAAATACGCAGGCAACTAATCAACAACCCATATAGACATTCATGTAGCTACTGACCAACCGATGCAGCAGCTTACACAACAACAGACAGAGTGATACAGACATTCACACACTTTAGACACTAACCCATGTATTCAATAAGATACATTTAATCATTCACTTAAACAGTCAGTCACACACCTACTAAATCCTCCATCCAGACACTTATACATCCATTCATTCTTCAATACAGCTTGGTATATATATAATACATATTTAAATTTTAAAGGAAACCACATTCACTGGGTGATGTCATCAGTGATGTCATTTGAGATGTCATCAGTGATGTCATCAGTGATGTCACTGACCATATCATGAATGATGTAATATGTGACGTCATCAGCAGTGCATTGCGGGGCGCGAGTTATAGTTAGCTGAACTAACTATAACGGTGGAATTTCTATGGTTTTGTATGAGTGAAATGTCCAACTAACTATAACGTCCCTGAAACCTATGGTTTTTTCAGTGAATTTCTAAGGTTTTTTAAATGCTAATTTCTAACTATAACGTGCCTGAAACCTATGGTTTTTTCAGTGAATATATGTATATATATATATATATATATATATATATATATATATCCAAGAAAGAAGTGACTCAAACAGATAGATTCACCAAAGAACAAAAATATATTTCCACTACAATGTTTCAGCTTCCGCCTTCCTCAGGTAGTACAAGATGGTTTGCTCAGTGGCTGCACAGATGACACAGCTGAATTTTCAAAAAGCATCATGAGTGAAGATTCCATTTGGAATGTGGAATCAATGCAGTCCTGAGAGCTCTTGAGATATGCAGTAATCAGGTTGTATTATCAGTAATGTTCAGTCCATCTGGATGCAGTGATTTTAAACGGTACATCCAGAAGTTTTCTCTGGAGTCCAGTAGTTCTTCCTTTGAGACATGTTCCATGGGGAAAATCTTCAAATCTGATAGTAAATTATCCACAAGGTTAAAATGATTGGCTACAGGCTGGTCAATTTTCTTATTAATTATTGCCGATTTGTGGTTCCTGAATCGTGTACGGAGGTCATTCACTGTTTGGCCTACATATTGTTTTTTACAGCTTTGCCGTTGGCACTGAATCACATAAATAATGCATTTTGAGCGACATGTAAGATGCTGTCTTATTCCATAGGTCCTTCTCGTAACAGAACTAGTTACTGATGATGTTTGTAAAAGGTATTCACACGTGATGCACCTTTTAGAGTCACAGCAATGAACCCCTGCATTTGTTACAACTTGCTTGAGTTCAGCTCTCACAATAAGAGATCGTAAATTTGGAGCTCTGCGGTAAGCAATGACTGGCGTTTTTGGAAAAACCTTTTGCAATTTTTCACAAGTAGACAGTAAGGGAAATGTTTTTTGGATTATATTTCTGTAGTTGGGAGCTGATGGATGATAGTCAACCACAAATGGAGTTCTGTCACTTTTGTTTCTGCCGTTGGTATTCCAAATAAGTGCTTCTCTGGGTAACTGCACAGATTTGTCAATTTGTTGCTGTATGATATGCAGAGGATAGCCTCGCCTTTTAAATAATGTAGCAAGCTCCTGTAGATGGTCTTTACAGGTTTCCTCATTGCTGCAGATGCGTCTTATTCTGAGTGCTTGGATGTAGATGATGCTCAGTTTAGTGTGGTGTGGGTGACATGAAGTCCAGTTTAGATACAAATGAGCATCTGTAGGCTTGTGGTACAGATCAGTTGTAATTTTTTGTTCATGAATGGTGAGTAGCACATCCAGAAAAGGGAGATGATGCTTCTGTTTAGTATTGCTGCTGGTAAATTTGATGGTAGGATGGATATTGTTGATATAAGCTGTAAATTGTTCCAATGCTCTACTTCCTGCATTCCATATTATAAATATGTCATCAATGTATCTTAGCCATACCAGTGGTTTGATGCTATAAGTAGCAAGTATACAGTTCTCTAGTTTGCTCATGAAGATATTTGCATAGGATGGAGCCATCCGAGTGCCCATGGAAGTCCCTTGTATCTGCAGATAGTGTTTACCATTGAATGTAACATTGTTGGATTTAAGGATAACTCTTGCAAAGTTGGTAAGCACATTTGTTGATGGCTTTTTCACAGTTCTTTTATTAAGAGCTTCAGATAATGCCATAAGCCCATCCTCATGTGGTATATTGGTGTATAATGATGTAACATCAAATGTAGCCAGAAGAGTATCATCATCAAATGTGTAGGTTTGGTTTAATTTTTCAATAATCTGAAGGAAGTGACTGGTATCTTTAACAAATGATGGAAGTTCCTGTACAATGGGCTGGAGGTGCAGGTCGACAAATAAAGATAGTCTCTCAGTGGCTGTGTCATTGCCAGAGATGATGGGACGGCCAGGATTGTTCATTTTGTGAATTTTGGGAAGCATATAAAATCTCCCTGGTCTTGGTTTGGGATGAACAAGTATATCTGCTGTTGCTTCATCAATGAGGTTTAAGCTCCTGTACCTTACAACCATGTTCTTAATTTCTTTGTTTAAGTCTTCTGTGGGATCAGTTTCTAAAGGTTTGTAAGTGTTGGTATCCACTATATATATATATATAGCTTTGAATGGCTGAAGACGGCTGCCTGCTTTTGGCGAGGGGGTTCGTGACAGGAAGCAGACCCACTTCCGTGTAGTATCAAATCCAATTGTGCTGCACGTTTAACCTCCAAAGCGGCGAGAAAGAATGCTCGAACTCCTCTTAGTTGTGCAATAAGATTTTTATTCTCTTCTCATCATAGTCATCGACATCTTATTGAACAGGCCATTAAAACCATACTTATGTTGGATATGCCGTGCAACTAAACAACATGACACTCCTAAATCAATCATAAACACATATAAACATTTCAATATATATAAAAACATTGAAATAATTAAATAAATATGTGTCCATTAAAACCTTGACTGTTGCTGTGTTTCACTCCAAAATCATTGATTCACAATAATTAGTGATTCATATCTTTTCCTAAATACAATTTAGAATGTTCCTCACCACAGTCATAGTATTAGATCTTTGTCATAGATGCAGTTAAGTATGGCATATATTGAAACCACATTGAACAATACATCCTAGTTTGATTTGGTTATAGCAGCATTATTCTCGTAATTCACCTCCTACAGGTGCCTTTGTGTATTGAGTGTCATGTTGTTTAGTTGCACGGCATATCCAACATAAGTATGGTTTTAATGGCCTGTTCAATAAGATGTCGATCTCGGAATAAGGGTGTATGTACACAAATTCTGAAAAGCGGGCATATGTATTGGCTGTTAAAAATGGAACAGCGTGGCCACATAATATCGGATGATGTTATATATGTACATACCTTGTTTTAGTGAAGTAACTAAGATTTAAATATTAGCAACAGTCTTTTTTCTATGTTGGTTGGGGTCACATGATATGCAAATGAAATCAAGAAAAAAATGTTTAAAATGTCTCACCGAATGCCATTTCCGTATGTGATCAAGGCCGTTCTACTGGCCGAAACGCATCATGACTATGATGAGAAGAGAATAAAAATCTTAACGCACAAGTATGAGGAGTTCGAGCATTCTTTCTTGCCGCTTTGGAGGTTAAAGGTGCAGCACAATTGGATATATATATATATATATATATATTACCTACTGGCGGTTGCCAGTAGGTAGTTATAGTTAGGACCTTGTTTCTATTCAAAAAGCATTTTTTCTTTTGCCAATATCTTTGGGCCGTTTGACGAATCTTCGAGAAATTTTCAAAACTAATGGTTCACTCAGGTCAGCTCCTGTCCTGTAAGTTTCGGGGTGATTCGTGAAGAGGGGGGCCGAGAAACAAGGGGGGTCCTAAAACGCGTTTTCCCCATGTTAATTTCCATAGGAACTTTAGACAGAGCTACACCAAACTTGGCAAAAAGGTAGGTCTTGGTCCAGAAAGCGATCTTTCTTTTAAATGGTGTAAATCCGTTCAGTAGTTGCTGAGAAATTCAAAAAATAAAAATGTATATATCTGAGCACCAAGGAGGAGCCACGAACCCTCCGGAGCACGAGCTTCATTCTGATTGGCTGCCAACACTCCAAACCAGAATGTGTTGGCAACCATCTTGTGACTCGGTAACCGAGTCTCAAGAAAACAGTAGGAAAATCATTTAAAAACAAGAAAAGGGGGCAGAGTAGAAACACCCTGACCCCCTAGGCCTGCTCAGGGGGTCCCACAATGACCCCCAGGGCCAAAAAAAGCATTAAAAAAAAAAAGTCAGCCGAATTCGCGCTGGGTGCGCGAATCCGGCCGAGAAAATAAAATAAAAATGAAGCGCGGGCTCCCGCGCTTTGTTTTAATGAGCCCCCGGGTGGGCCAGATCCCGGGGGCAATATGTAAATATATGCAGGGGTCATGCAGGCCCCCACAGCCCCAGGGACCGCCACCTCCCTGGGGCTTGTTTAATTAGGGGTAGGGGCATCCTAGGCCCCCCCAAGCCCCGGGGACCACCACCTCCCTGGGGCTTTATTTAATTATGCGTGGGGGCCATGCAGCCCCCCCGCAGCCCCGGGGACCGCCACCTCCCCGAGGCTTTGTTAAGTTGTGGGTGGGGGGCCTCACGGGCCGCCCCAAGCCCCAGGGACCGCCACTTCCCCCGGGCTATTGTAAAAATTAGTGTGGGGGGGCTCCTGCCCCCCCACACTGCCCCAGGGACCACCACCTCCCGGGGCATTTAATAAATAACATACGGGGGTCCGTAGCAGACCCCCGGGACCACCACCTCCCCGGGGCTATGCAAATGTTGGGAGGGGGGCCGCGCGGCCCCCCTCCTGGAGCCCTCCTTGGCCCTGGGGACCGCCACCCCACAGGGCCGGCTCCTGCAATGTCCTGGGGTGCCCACCCCCGGGACATTACCATTTGCTATGGCAGGGCGGGAGCACGGCTCCCACCCTGCCATAGCAAACCCTGCTTTGCTTCTTGGAAGCGAGAGCAGGAAACCTGCTCTCGCTTCCAAGAAGCAAAGCAGAATTGCTTTTGGGCAAGAGGAGTTGCATGTTAGCAGCTCCCCTTGCCCAAAAGCAATGCCGGCTCCCGCGGGGAGCCGGCAGGGACCGTGGGGGCATTGGGGCTCCCCCACATTCCTCAACGCTGAGGCCAGGCCCCGGGGGATGGGGTCCCCGGGGCCAGAAGTGGTTCAGCGGAGGGGGGCCACGAGCCCCCCTCCCGGGAAAAATAATACTTTTTTTTTTAAAAAGGAAGGCCAGCCCCGGGGGATGGGGTCCCTGGGGCCATAATTGGCCTTAGGAGGGGGGCCACACGGCCCCCCTCCCCCAAACAAAAAGCAGGCTGGCCAGGCCCCGGGGGATGGGGTCCCCGGGGCCAGAAGTGGCCAAGGGAAGGGGGGCCATGCGGCCCCCGTCCTGTACTCATTCATTTAAAAAAAAAAAGAGGCAATGCCTCGGGGGATGGGGTCCCCGGGGCCATTATTGGCCTCAGGAGGAGGGCCGTGCGGCCTCCCTCCAAAATTAAAAAAAAAAAAATGCTGGCCAAGTTCCGGGAGATGGGCACCCTGGGGCCAATAGTGGCCCAGGGAAGGGAGGCCACGTGGCCCCTTCCCTTTTTTTTATTTTTAAATAAAAAATGCTCAAGCTCTGGGGGATGGGGTCCCCAGGGCCCAAAAAATACTAAGAGAAGGGGGCCACACAGCCCCCCTTCTAAAAATATTTTTTTTAAAAGAAAAGCCGGCATCTCGCCGGAAGCCCCACTCCCTCCCTGCACCACTCTGCAAACACGCCCTCTGGTGCATTCTAAGTTGAGATATTAAGTTCCCTTCATTCCTGAGTGACCCTGGAGGCCAACTAGCCCACCAGGTACCTCCAGTAAGCCCCACGCAGTGGGATTGCTGAGAGGTGATCCGAGCCCACGCCCCTTTTTACAGCACGCTGCAAACGCACCTCTTGGTGCACTGCTGGTGGGGCGATGAAGTCCTGTTGTGTCCTGAGGACCTCAGGACACAAGTGGACTTCATCCCCCGAGCAGCAGTGCTCCAGGAGCCGAGTTTGCAGAGTGGTGTAAAAAGGGGGTCTGGCCTTTGAGCACTCTCAGCAAACCAGCTGTATGGGGCTTACTGGAAGGTAACAGGAGGGCTAGTTGGCCCCAGGAACCCTCAGGAGGAAAGGGACTTCATCCCCCAACCACGGCGCGCCAGGAGGCGTGTTTGCAGAGTGGTAGAGAAAGGGGGCATGGCCTGTGTCCACCTCTCAGCAATCCCACTGTGTGGGGCTTACTGGAGGTAGGCTAGTTGGCCCAGAAGGACCCCCAGCACCGAAGGGGACTTCAATCCCCAACCAAGAGTGCGCCAGGGAGCGCGTTTACAGAGTGGTGGGCAAAGGGGGCGTGGCCTGCTATAAGAACTTAGCAATCCTGCTGTGTGGGACTTACTGGAGGTAATAGGAGGAGTAGTTGGCCCCCAAGGATGTCCTTGGGGGCCAACTACCCCTCTTGATACCTCCAGTAAGTCCCACACAGTGGGATTGCTAAAACGTCTTCAGAGGCCACGCCCCATTTCTCCACCACTCTGAAAACACACCTCCTGGCAGACTACGGGATAGGGGATGAAGTCCACTTTACTCCTGAGGGACTTTTGGGGCCAAGAAGCCCTACGCAGCGGAATTCCTGAGCGCTGGTCAGAGGCCCAGCACCCTTTATCCACCACTCTGCAAACGCGACTACTAGTTAAAGAAGCATTTGCAATGTAATAGGTTTCGCATTTGCGAGAGTTAGAGATATTGGCGTTGTAGATGTAAAAGTTTTTTACTAATGTTTTTTGGTGTAGAGTGGGTGTACGTTGTGTGTAGTGGAATTATGTGGTATATTGCGCAGTGAAATTATGTGAATAGAAAGTATGTGGTATTTAGTGTATAGGAATTATGTGGAGTGGGATTATGTGTTTTGGAGAGTAATTATGTGGTATTGTAGTCTGTGTTGTGGAGTGGTAACCTCAGGTTTAGTTTTCCTCGTTTCCATAGAAGCTAAACTATAAACTCAATGAGACACAAAAAAAGAAGGAACCACTGAGGAGCACTTCTGGACCTAGTCAGAGGTATGAGCAGGGCCACTGGAATTATGTGACTGTTCGGCTGCACCAATTTTCACATAATTAAACATTTTCCGCATTTGCCAAATATTCCATCATCTGCTGCCCAATCTGCAGATTTGAACAAAAAAAGCCTTGTTTCTAGCTCAAACGGCTCAAATGTTCCCAAAAATGCAGCTTCACATGTTACAGCATGGTGGAAGGCCCTTTGCAAAGCTGGAGTGGTCACGTGTTACTTATTGGCAAATGTGGGTGTTAAATTGGTACTAATGGTGCACAAACCTCTCTACTTTCTGTGCCTCTCTTGCCTCTTTCTGCATTTCTCTTGCATCTTTCTGCACCTTTCTTCCTCTTTCTACACCTCACTCTCTTCTTTCTGCACTTCACTTGCCTCTTTCTGCACTTCTCTTGCCCCTTTCTGCACCTCACCTGCCTCTTTCAGCACCTCTGTTGCTTTTTTCTGCAGATCTCTTGCCTCTTTCTGCACCTCTCTTGCCACTTTCTGCACCTCTCTTGCCTATCTCTGCACCTCACTTGCCTCTTTCTGCACTTCTCTTGCTTCTTTCTACACCTGTCTTGCCTCTTTCTGCTTCTCTCTTGCCTCTTTGTGCATTTCTCTTGCCTGTTTCTTTACATCCCTTGCCTCTTTCTGTACCTCTGTTGCCTGTTTTTGCTTCTCGCTTGCCTCTTTCTGCACCTCACTCTATTCCTTCTGCACCTCTCTTGCCTCTTTGTGCACTTCTCTTGCCTCTTTCAACACTTATCTTGCCTCTTTCTATACCTCTCTAGCCTATTTCTGCACCTCACTTGCCACTTGCTGCTCTTCTCTTGCCTCTTTCTGAACCTCTCTCTTCTTTCTGCACCTCTCTTGCCTCTTTCTGCACCTCACTTGCTTCTTTCTGCATCTCTCTTGCCTCTTTCTGCACCTGTATTACCTCTTCCTGCAACTCTGTTGATTCTTTCTGCACTTCTCTTGCTTCTTTCTGCATCCTTCTTGTCTCTTTCAGCACCTCTGTTACTTCTTTCTGCACTTCTCTTCCTTCTTTCTGCACCCCTCTTGCCTCTTTCTATATCCCTCTTGCCTCTTTGTGTACCTCTCCTACCTCTTTCTGCACCCCTCTTGCCTCTTTCTGCACCTCTGTTTGTTCTTTCTGCACTGCTCTTGCTTCTTTCTGCACCTCTTTTGCAAATTACTGCATCCCTCTTGCCTCTTTCTGTACCCCTCTTGCCTCTTTCTGCACCTCTCTTGCCTCTGTCTGCACACATGTTCCCTCTTTCTGCACCCCTTTTGCCTGTTTCTGCAACTCTCGTGCCTCCTTCTGCACCTCAATTGCCTCTTTCTGCACTTCTATTGCCTCTTTCTGCACCTCTCTTGCTTCTTTCTGCACCCCTGTTGTCTCTTTCTGCACCCCTGTTGTCTCTTTCTGCACTCGTCTTCCCTCTTTTGCACCTCTCTTGCCTCTTTCTGCACTTCTCTGGCTTCTTTCTGTACCTCTCTTGCTTCTTTCTGTACCCTTCTTCCCTTTTTTGCATCCCTCTTGCCTCTTTCTGCTGTTCCCTTGCCATTTTCTGCACCTCTCTTGCCTCTTTCTGCACCTCACTATCCTCTTTCTACACTTCTCTCGCTTCTTTCCACACCTCTGTTGCTTCTTTCAGCAATTCTCTTGCCTCTTTCTGCATTTCTCTTGCTTGTTTCTGCAATTTTCTTGCGTCTTACTGCACCTCTGTTGCCTCTTTCTGCACCTCACATGCCTCTTTCTGCATCCCTCTTCCCTATTTCTCCACCTCTCTTGCTTCTTTCTGCACTTCTCTTGCTTCTTTCTACGCTGCTCTTGCTTCTTTCTGCACCTCTCTTGCAAATTTCTGTATCCCTCTTGCCTCTTTCTGCACCCCTGTTCCCTCTTTCTGTACCTTTCTTGCCTGTTTCTGCACCTCTCTTGCCTCTTTCGGCACCTCTGTTGCTTCTTTCTGCACTTCTCATGCCTCTTTCTGCTCCCCTCTTGCCTCTTTAAGCACCTCTGTTGCTTCTTTCTGCACTTCTCTTGCTTCTTTATGCACCACTCTTGCCTCTTTCTATACACCTTTTGCCTCTTTGTGCACATCTCCTGCCTCTTCCTGCACCTCTCTTGCTGTTTTCTGCAGTTCTCTTGGCTCTTTCTGCACCTCTTTTGCTTCTTTCTGCACTTTTCTTGCCTCTTTCTGTACCCCTCTTGCCTCTTTCTGCACCTCTGTTGGTTATTTCTGCACTGCTCTTGCTTCTTTCTGCACCTCTGACTTAGAGGTAGTTTTAATCCCCCTGCCCTATTATGTATGAGGGCCTTACAGGGAAGGTCATGCCAATCACAGGGGTACCCCAACCCATAGTGTACCCTAGTATATGTAGGTGTTTTCACTGTATTCTAAGTGTCTTTCAGCATAGCACTGGCTCCGGGCCTGGTTAGTCAGAGTCAGTTACCACCAGTACCAGTCAGCAAAAAGTTGGGGGCACAGGATGACTTGCAACAAGGCCTCTTTCTGCACCTCTGTTGGTTCTTTCTGCATATCTCTTGCTTCTTTCTGCACCTTTCTTTGTCTTTCTTGACTTCTGTTGCCTCTTTTTGCATTTCTCTTCCTTCTTTCTGCACCTTTCTTCCTCTTTCTGCACATGTCCTACCTCTGTAGGCATAGTTAGAAATTTGCATTTAAAAAATCTTTGAAATTCACTGAAAAATCTATAGGTTAGTTAGTTGAGGTAACTATAACTCGCGCCCCCGCAATGCACTGCTGATGATGTCACATATTACATCACTCATGACATGGTCAGTGACATCACTGATGACATCATCCACGTGATAATCTGATGCACCTCCTCACACCCTAATATAACCTTTCATACACCCACTCTAAAATACAGACTACCATTTTCGAAACCAAAGACTCCCCAATACCAGTTACTTCATACCCACTCACTGATTCCTAGGTCTACACACACATCTACTCATTCACCCATACAGTCACTCATACATGCAGTCACTCATCAATACAGCACTATCATATACACTCATACACCTATACAGACACTCACACACCACCACTCACCCATAGAGATACTCACACACATAGTCAGTCATGCAAAGAATCAATCACGCTCCCATTTACTCACCTACACAATTATACACACACCACCTCACTTATTCATACAGATACTAACACATACTTACTCTCTTATACAATCACTGACACAAGCACACACTTATCCATACAGGCACTCTCACAATCACTCACTCTCACATATAGTCATTTGTATAGTCCAACACTCACATATACTGCCTTTCACATATGTAGTTGCTTACACATGTACCACTGAGACATCTAAACACTCACCCACCCATACAGCCCTTCACAGATGTACTCTTTAACCCATGCACTCAGTGAATCACCCACTCACAAATCTATGCACAAAGTCACACACCCCCCACCCACCCACACAGACACTCAGGCACCCATACAGATACTCAGACAACCAATCAATAACCCATATAGACACTCATGTAGCTACTCACCAACCCATGCAGCCGCTTACACACCAACAGACAGACTGATACAGACATTCACACAGTTTAATCACTAACCCTTGCATTCAATAAGACACGTTTAATCACTCACTTATACAGTCAGTCACGCACCTACTAAATCATCCATTCAGAGAGTCATACACCCACTCATTCTTCAATAAACCTTTGCCTATATATATATATAAAACATATTTAAACTTTACAGAAGCACACAGTCACTGGATGATGTCATCAGTGATGTCATCAGTGATGTCATTTGAGATGTCATCAGTGATGTCATCAGTGATGTCACTGACCATGTCATGAGTGATGGAATATATGACGTCATCAGCAGTGCATTGCGGGGGCACGAGTTATAGTTACCTAAACTAACTGTACCGGCTGGATTTCTTTGGTTTTGTACGAGTGAAATGTCCAACTAACTATAACGTCCCTGAAACCTGTGGTTTTTTCAGTAAATTTCTAAGGTTTTTTAAATGCTAATTTCTAACTATAATGTCCCTGAAACCTATGTTTTTTTCAGTGATTTTCAAAGGTTTTTTAAATGCTAATTTCTAACTATAACGTCCCAGAAACCTATGTTTTTTTCAGTGAATTTCAAAGGTTTTTTAAATGCTAATTTCTACCTATAACGTCCCTGAAACATGGTTTTTTCAGTGAATTTCTAAGGTTTTTTAAATGCTAATTTCTAACTATAACATCCCTGAAACCTATGGCTTTTTCAGTGAATATATATATATATATATATATATATATATATATATATATATATATATATATATATATATATATATATATATATATATATTCCTTTTCCCCACTTCTGCCACGGCCACCGCTCTCAGACAAAGCGGGTGCATCCAGCATGCGATGACGGACTCGCGTTACCACATCGTTACTCCAAAAACGCTGGGCACTCTGGGCTTGATAAAAATCTATATTTTATTGTCAATACAGTGCGTGTCACCCTGGCTGACAAACGTGTTTCGGCTCCCTGGCCTTTCTCAATGTCAGTGTCACATTTTGAAACCATTAATTAAATACTCTTGTGATGCGTGATTCTACAAAACATAATTGACATTAACATAAGACTTCTCACTGCATTACAGCTCAATAGCTCCAAATAAGGTTTCGGCCATTTTGAAATGAACAAAGTATAAAATATAAGGCATTATCACGTACACATTGTCGTCATGTTTGGGGAACAGGTCCCAGACGTAGGTGTAGGATTACTGTGATTTTCCGAATGTTTTAATGCCCACAATGGTTTAATTTAGTTTAACTCAATAGATTAGGGTTGATGTGCCAATTAATTGCATTGGTGTAGGAACAGATAAGTAGTATTAACAAAATATCAAATGTGGTAACAATGTGATAATGCCTTATATTTTATACTTTGTTCATTTCAAAATGGCCGAAACCTTATTTGGAGCTATTGGGCTGTAATGCAGTGAGAAGTCCTATGTTCAAGTCAATTATGTTTTGTAGAATCATGCATCACGAGAGTATTTAATTAATGGTTTCAAAATGTGACGCTGACATTGAGAAAGGCCAGGGAGCCGAAACGCGTTTGTCAGCCAGGGTGACACGCACTGTATTGACAGTAAAATATTGATTTTCATCAATCCCAGAGTGCCCAGCGTTTTTGGAGTAATGATATATATATACATATATATTGTCAGGGTTTAAAGCCGGTTACGCGCTGACTGTCAAACACGCGCGAACCAGGAAACGGGGAAAAAAAAAAAAAAACCTTTTGCAAACTACAGTTCCAGGCATGCCCCGTGAATCACGTCGCACGTGATCCGGACATCACACAGAAATCGAGTAAAGAGCAGCCGGGAACCGCCATCGTTGCCGATTATTCTGAAGAACGGACCTCAGATGACTCCTACAGTCTACTGTTCCTACAGGCGGTAAGAGTGCGGTGAGCCCATTCTCCTCATTCCGCATCTCGGAAGAGGCCGCAGAGTTCATTGAAGCCTTGCAACCCTCCTCGGAGTGTACCTTCCCCGTTGGCAGAGATCGGCAGTGCGCGGTCAATTGCGGGGAAGGTTTTTGGTTCTTACAGACTCCTTTGATTCCGTTAGTCCATCTCTCCCGTTGGTCGAGGCTGGCATTTCGCAGTCTCTTGCGGGGGAGGTTTCCTGTATCTGCGGAAACATTAGTTCCCTTTGGGGCATCTCCCCCGTTGGTTGAGGCTGATCTTACACAGGCTCTTGCGGGGAAGTTTCCATTATTGACATTAAGTATTCCGTTGAGTGGGTCGGTTTACTCACGGTAAAAAGCAATCCTTGCTTGAAAAACATTGTGAAAATAACAGTGCTGGAAATTAGGGCAGTAGAATATTGCCCATTGAACAGTCGCTATTGTGAGTTAGGTTAAGGTTGATATTAACCTAGCCATTGATTATCTTATTTCACTATTGGTTGTTCTTTGTCTTCTTTCCCAGGAGAGAGATATCAAAAAGGGTGTCCAGACTGTTATGTTCATGCATCTACAGTTGCTACCACATGCATTCTTAGGTATGTGGGAGAAGGAATCACTACAAGTATAATAGAGTGTTAAACAGGGTAGGATTTATTTCACATGTCTATTCTCTTTCTTTCTTCATAGTTCATGTGGAAACCTTGCATCCACCCTACTCTCTTCTGGCATCAAACGCTTACCTTTTTTCCTTTACAGGTATGGTGCGTGAGGTTTAGCGGTTTTGGGAATGTAGTGATTTCTCTGATTTAGAAACTGGTATACTGATATATGCTTATCTGGTGTTTCTATGTTTTTTCCCAGATCTCACTCCCAGCTGTTCCTACCCTTTCCTTCCCTCGCTTGACTATCCCAACAGTCTGTGTGTTAACCTTCCAGACTTGGGGCCGTCGAGAGGTGGACCCCTTTGAGCATCAGCACAATCCCGAGGATTCTGGAAGGAGGAGTCTGACAGAATAATCGGCCCACGATTTCTTTCCTCCTGATTGTGCTGAGGTTAGGGATGGCCACCTTGGAAGATGTTATCGCGGCTCTGGCGTTGGTACAAACAGAGCTTGCAGCTTCACATCAGGAGCTTGCAGCCTCGCGTCAGGAGGCAGAGAATTTGCAGAGTAGAGTAGACAAAATACAAAGAAACCCGTTTGATGTAGGGGGAACCCCACACCCTGCGTCAGTGGTAGTGGAAATGCCAACACAGATACCGTTAGCTCCCCCTGAAAGGTTTTATGGGGATATAAAGAAGGTGCAAGTATTCATGACTCAAGTGCTGCTCCACTTCACTTGTAAGCCTAAAATGTTCGCGACTAACCAAGCCCGGTGGCTTTCTTAATTTCCTATCTGGGTTGTGAGGCAGCACAGTGGGCAGTCCCAGTAGTAAGAAGGGATGACCCCCTTCTCTATGATTGGGACTTATTCAAAGTGGAATTTGAAAAAACATTTGATCGTCGGGCAGAATCCTTCTCTGCAGACAGGGATCTGTTAGAACTTCGACAGGGCACCTCGGATCTGGTCACGTACCTCAATAACTTTCGAAGACTAGTTGCAGAAACCGACTGGCCTGAATCCAAACAGTCGGCCATCTTCTATCAGGGGCTCACAGAAGAGTTAAAGGACGTCCTTGCCCAAATTGACCCCCAACCCCGCATGTGTGCCACGCTCATTGAGCTTACGCTGCGTCTTGATCATAGACTAAAAGAGTGAAAAGGGGAGCATAAGAGGAAGGAGAGACATGCCCCGCTACACGACCGACCGTTCCCTACGGAGAAATCTTCTACAACGCCCGAACCAATGGAGATTGGGGAGGTGAGAGCCTCATTAACGCTTAGCGAGAGGGACAATCGACGCAAACAGGGCTTGTGCCTGTATTGCGGGGAAAAAGGACACTTTCTCCGTGACTGTCCAGTTAAACCCAAGTACGGCCGACCTAGAACAGGTCAACTGGCCACAGTGGCAGCGGAAAAGGGGGCGGAAAACATCAACGCTTGAAGGTAGTGGAAGGGAAACCCTCAAGCAGCTGTACTATCCCTTCAATAACCCCTTTCGCAAATACGGAATCAGAACATTTCTTCATCTCGTTGGATGTGGGAATTGATCAAGAACAGAAACCAATAAGGGCCATGGTGGATTCAGGAGCCACAGGATGCTTTATGGACTGGGATGAAGTACTACGATTAGGAGTACAACTCCTATGTAAACCCAACACTGAATTGCTGTATGCTGTCGACGGCAAAGAACTGGAATCGGGACCCATTAGCCACAGTACTCCGGAATACGAACTCACCTTTGACGGCTACCATCATGAATGGTTATCCTTCAACATCATTCGAGCACCGCAGTCAGGGGTTATATTAGGCCTCCCGTGGTTGCAACAACACGAACCCATCATAAACTGGGTGACAAAAACCCTACAGCTGACATCCCCCTACTGCCAGAGTCATTGTACTCAACCACGTAGCAGACCCTCTCAAGCATTGGCCTCTAAACACCATATCGCGACAGCTGCAGAGAAAGAAGTGACGTTGCCCAAGTGTTATGAAGCCTATGCTGATGTATTCAGTGACTCCCAGGCGGAGGTGCTCCCTCCGCACCGAGAATACGATTGTCGGATCGACTTGACTCCAGGAGCAGTTATCCCGTGTGGCCGGATATATGCTCTTACGATACCAGAGAACGAATATCTCAGGTCCTATTTGAATAAACACCTAACGTTAGGATTCATCCGTCCCTCCAGGTCTCCTGCAGCATCTCCCCTCTTCTTTAACCCGAAAGCGAATGGGGATTTACGATGTTGCATAGACTTCAGGGCCCTGAATGCCATCACTATAAAAAACCAATATCCGCTACCATTGATCCCTGTTCTATTGGAACAGGTAAGAGCAGCTGGCATCTATACTAAGCTGGACCTAAGAGGGGCGTATCATCTGGTTCGGATGCGCCGAGGCGATGAGTGGAAAACCGCCTTCAAGACGCGGTATGGGCTATTCGAATACCTCGTTATGCCCTTTGGGTTATGTAACGCCCCTGCAGCATTTCAATTCTTTCTTAACGAGGTGCTCAGGGAATACCTCGACCACTTCGTTGTGGTTTATATCGACGACATACTGATATATTCTGCCAATGAAGAAGAACATGTCGTCCATGTGGGCCAAGTCCTGCAAGCCCTACGTAAACATCAACTATACTGCAAGATCACAAAATGCGAATTCCATGTGACCACGGTTGAATTCTTAGGGGTCATGCTCACCCCTTCCGGCCAGGTGATGGCGGAAAGGAGAGTCAAAGCGGTAGTATATTGGCCACGTCCAGGCAACGTCAAAGATATCCAAAGCATGTTAGGGTATGCGAACTTCTACAGAAGATTCATTCAACAGTTCTCTGACCTAGTAGCACCCCTGACTCGCTTAACCAGAAAGAAAATGCCTTTTTTATGGACCGAAGAAACCCAAGAAGCTTTTGACCTTCTAAAAAAGGCATTTACATCAGCCCCTGTTCTCACTCATGCCAATCCCAGACTGCCCTTCATAGTAGAGGCAGACGCATTAGACGTGGCGCTAGGAGCAGTCCTGTCTCAACGGCACGAAAATACAGGTTACCTCCATCCCATAGCATTGATGTCTCGGAAATTAAACACAGCGGAACAAAAATACACGATAGCCGAGAAGGAACTCCTAGCTATCAGGGATGCATTTCTAGAATGGAGACATTGGTTGATGGGAGAGGTCCACCAGGTGACGGTGTATTCGGACCATCGCAACCTACAATTCATGAGGGCCGCACGACATCTCACCCCACGGCAGCTCCGTTGGATGCAATTCTTTGAAGAGTACCATTTTATAGTAACCTTTAGGCCTGGAGTTGACAATAAAAAAGCCGACGCTCTTACGAGACAAGAAAACCCAACACAACAATCTATCGCTCCAGAACGAGCGATCATAGAACCAAGTAGAGTTCTATGCGTGACCCAAACGAAGGATTTTCTGCAGAACATCAGAACAGGGGTACAAACCTTTACCTGGAGAACATGACTTAGATATCACAGAGACTGACAGATGCGTCAAGGACTCCCCATGAAAGGCCCTCAGGTGCTTGTTCCTACCAGAGCTCTGCGCAAGACGGCGTTTTCCTGGTGTCATGATATCCTGTGTGCAGGTCACATGGGGGGTGAGAAAACATTGGAGAAGGTGCTGTGTCAATTCTGGTGGCCAACAGTTCGTTCAGACGTTCTACGATGGGTTAGAGAATGTTCCACATGTGCCCAGATGAAGACAGACCACAGACAGGCTCAAGGACTTCTACAGCCTATGCCCACACCCAATGTCCCATGGGAGAGGTTCTCTGTGGACTTTATAGTGGGGCTACCCAAGGATCAGGGAAAAACAGCGATAGTAGTGGTCATCGACTATCTAACCAGAATGGGCCATTTTATCGCTTGTAACCAAGCACCTTCAGCAGGCCAGCTGGCACATATTCTTTTGACTAATATAGTTCGGCTTCATGGTCTTCCCAAAATCATAGTTTCGGACAGAGGGGCCCAGTTCACAGCTCGCTTCTGGAAGACATGCTGTTCAGAACTACAAATTACCTCTTCACTTTCCACAAGTTTCCACCCGCAAACAGACGGCCAAACTGAAAGATTAAATCAAACCCTTAAACAGTTCCTTAGGTGCTATGTCGATAACAACACCGAAGCATGGGTGGATTGGTTGTGGGTGGCAGAAATCGCATACAATAGCGCAAAACACTCGTCCACGCAACACACTCCGTTCTTTAGTACTTATGGGTTTCACCCACGATTCAACCCCTTGATCCTTCCCAGTACCAACGCCAGACTTCCGGATATTCAAGAGCGGTTGTTACGTATACGCAAAACCCTACTTGCTACACGTGGCAATCTGCTTCGGGCCAAAGAAAGGTACAAAGCCCAGGCAGACAAACACCGTAGATCTGGTCCTCCATACAAAAAAGGGGATTTGGTTTGGCTGTCAACGAAACATATTCGTTTTAAGAAACACAGTGTGTTTAATCCTAAATTTATAGGCCCGTATCGAGTGATCAGGCTTATTAACCCTGTGGCCATTAAATTGCGCCTGCCAGCCCATTTCAGGATCCACCTCGTATTCCATGTCTCTCTTTTGAAACCCTCTCATTGTCCGGTAAAACGGAAACCTGTGCCCGTATGGGTGCACCAGGATCAGGAGTATGAAGTCAAAGGTATACTAGAAGCCAAGAGGGTGCGGGGGAGACTGTGGTATTTGGTTGCCTGGAAGGGTTATGGGCCTGAGGAAGACTCTTGGGAACCGGCAGTGGCAGTACACGCCCCCCGTCTGGTGGCCAGCTATCATCGGTTGCACCCTGATAAACCATCAGCGAGTCAGCGTCCCCGGGGAAGGGGATGTACTGTCAGGGTTTAAAGCCGGTTACGCGCTGACTGTCAAACACGCACGAACCAGGAAACGAAAAAAAAAACCTTTTGCAAACTACAGTTCCAGGCATGCCCCGCGAATCACGTCGCACGTGATCCGGACGTCACACAGAAATCGAGTAAAGGGCAGCCGGGAACCGCCATCGCTGCCGATTATTCTGAAGAACGGACCTCGGACGACTCCTACAGTCTACTGTTCCTACAGGCGGTAAGAGTGCGGTGAGCCCATTCTCCTCATTCCGCATCTCGGAAGAGGCCGCAGAGTTCATTGAAGCCTTGCAACCCTCCTCGGAGTGTACCTTCCCCGTTGGCAGAGATCGGCAGTGCGCGGTCTATTGCGGGGAAGGTTTTTGGTTCTTACAGTCTTCTTTGATTCCGTTAGTCCATCTCTCCCGTTGGTCGAGGCTGGCATTTTGCAGTCTCTTTCGGGGGAGGTTTCCTGTATCTGCGGAAACATTAGTTCCCCTTGTGGCATCTCCCCCGTTGGTTGAGGCTGATCTTACACAGGCTCTTGCGGGGGAGGTTTCCATTATTGACATTAAGTATTCCGTTGAGTGGGTCGGTTTACTCACGGTAAAAAGAAATCCTTGCTTGAAAAACATTGTGAAAATAACAGTGTTGGAAATTAGGGCAGTAGAATATTGCCCATTGAACAGTCGCTATTGTGAGTTAGGTTAAGATTGGTATTAACCTAGCCACTGATTATCTTATTTCACTATTGGTTGTTCTTTGTCTTCTTTCCCAGGAGAGATATATCAAAAATGGTGTCCAGACTGTTATGTTCATGCATCTACAGTTGCTACCACATGCATTCTTAGGTATGTGGGAGAAGGAATCACTACAAGTATAATAGAGTGTTAAACAGGGTAGGGCACGTCACCCCCACCTGATACGGTAACGGTGGCAAGAAACCTAGGAGTGCAGTTTGACTCCGCCCTCAGCTTCAAACCACATGCATCCCGAGGATTCTGGAAGGAGGAGTCTGACATATATATTGACAAATCTCCACGAAACCTTCCAAAAAGGAGCTACTTTTTGACTAGCTTGTGCATGGAAAATTTTGGGGAGATCTGTGAAGCAGGGGCAAGAAAAACAGGGGACCCAAAATGCAAAACCTCCAAGCATTTTCTATTTACTTTTTTAAGAAGGGCTGCAGAAAAACCTGCTAAACGAATTTACAACAAATTTGGCAGGAAGCTTGATTTTAGTGCACAGATTGTACTTTTTGTAATTTGGTGTAAATCCGTTCAGTATTTTTTTTTTTTAAATTAAGGATCAAATATATTTGTATATCTGGATGATTGGGTCCTCAAGAGACTTAGAAGACTCTTGTGGGAGCATAAATTCAAAAATAGAGCATTGTGATTGGCCCAGGGAGCTTTATTTCCCCTGATCAGGTCTACCCGTTTGACCCAGCCCCTTTTACGTTATTAGCATGCATCGGTGTTCCCACCATTTTTTCCAGGCTGATGGGCCGTGTTTTTTCTCTACAACTGCATGATGAAAAAGGATCTGAAATCCTTGATTGAGATGAATGTATTGTTGATTTGTTGGTACGCAATATCTTCTGTTGTGACTGTCCAAGATGATGAAGTTATTTCTTGTCATCCCCTGTTCTGAGAGCAGAGGCATGGTTCTCAATTGAAATTGATGCTGAGTATGCAAAGGCACTGTATCACCTTCAAGCGCCACTATTTTGGCCCTGCCTCTTTCACGTTAGTAGTAAGCAACAGTGTTCCCGCCATTTCCCAGGCTGCTGAACAGCGTGTTTTCATTACAATTGGATGTTGAAAACAATCTGAAATCCTTGATGAAGGTGAATGCATCATTGATTTAGCAGAGAGCAATCTCTTCTGTAGTGACTGTCCAAAACAAATGGGTTCTTTCTTTTTGTCTCCTGGTCTGAGAGCTGAGTCCACAGTTCTCCATTTTAATTGCTTCTGAGTATGTAAAGTCACCAAATCAGCTGTGAGATCTGCCCGTTTAGCCCCTCCCCTCCCACACTAGTAGTATGCAACTGCTTTCCCGCTGTTTTCCAGGCTGATGGGAAGAGTGTTTTCTCCACAATTTGACATTGAAAAACAATCTGAAATCCTTGATGAAGGTAAATGCATTGTTGATTTATTGGAGCGCAATCTCTTCTTCAGTGACTGTCCAAGATGAGTGGGTTCTACCTTGTTGTCTCCTGGTTTGAAGGCAGACCCACAATTCTCCCTTTTAATTGCTGATGAGTATGAAAAGGTGCCAAATCACTTACAAGGTTCACCTGTTTGGCTGTGCCCCTTCCACGTTAGTAGTATTCAACGGCGATCCAGCCATTTTCCAGGCTGATGGACAGTGTGTTTGCTCTACAACTGCACATTGAATTCCTTGATCGAGGTGAATGCATCATTGATTTATTGGAGTGCAATCTCTTCTGTAGTGACTGTCCATGACAAGTGGGTTATTTCCTGCTGTCTGCCTGTCTGTGGGCAAAGTCCACGATATTCCATATTAATTGCTGCTGAGTATGCAAAGACACCAAATCACCTACAAGCTGCACCTATTTGGCCCCGCCACTTCCACGTTAGTAGTAAGTAACAGTGCGGGCTACGGGTGGGTGTGCCACAGAGCCTGGCCGCAGACATCCCCCGCCATGCATGGCCTTCGGCCGTATGCGGTTTTGGTTTGGCATTTCGTATGGTAATAAAATATTACTTTTCATTGACAGTAACTATATCTCGTACCCTAAGGTAACTATAACTCACGCCCGTGCCATGCACAGCTTTATCATCAATACTTTTACAGCAAATATTGCAGGGCTATTATGAATGATGTCATAGAAGATGTTACGAATTATGTAATATGTGGGGAATTAGCAGTGCATGGCGAGGGCACGAGTTATTGTTACACTAGGGCAGGAGTTATAGTAAGTTGAGATAACTCTAACTATAACTGCTAAATTTGTATGTTTTTGTGCGTGTAACATGTGAACCTAACTATCACGTCCCTGTAACCTTTGTTTTTTTAGTGAATTTCTAAGGTTTTTTAAATTTTATTCCCCAACTATAACACCCCTGTAACCTTTGTTTTTTCAGTGATTTTATATTTTTTTAAACGTAAAGTAATATTTAATTACCATATGCAATCCAACCTCAGCCACACATGGCGTTTGGCCCTGCATGGCAGGGGGTTGGATTAACAAAGACAGTCAACCTTGGTGAGTGCATGCAGCCCCCCTCTCTGGGACAATTTTGACCCCAGGGAACCCATCCCCGTGGTCTGCCACCTTTTTTAGGGGAAAGGGTACATGGCCCCCATCCGATGGCCATATTTGGCTCCAGGGACCCCATACCCTTGGGCCCATCACTTAAATTATGGGAGAGGGGGCATGAAGCCCCCTCTCCAGGCCGATTTTGGCACCAGGAACCCCTATTTCCTGGTGCCTGGCCTTATATTAAAGGGGGAGGGTATGCAGCCCCCCTCTCCGGGCCAATATTGGCCCGGGGGATTCCATGCCTTGGGGCCCACCCAGTAAATGATGGGTATCTTGGAGCCCACTCAGGTCGCCCACTTCATATTTAAAAGGGGTAGGCTGGCATGCAGCCACCCTCCCGGGCCAATATTGGCACCGGGGACCCCATCCTCCTGGACCTGGCTAGTATGTAAAGGGGAGGGGGCACACAGCCCCACCCTCCCCGGGCCAATATTGGCATTGGGAACCACATCCCTTAGGGCCTTTCCACTAAATTGTGGGTGCCCTGTAGCCCACCCAAGGCACCCACTTCATGTTAAAGGCTGGAGGCTGTGGAGGGAACCCCAATGCCCCTGAGGCCCAGCTGGCTCCCCGCTTCCAGCAGGAACCGGCATTGCTCCCTCCCATAGGGAGCAGCTAAAAATGGTGCTCACTGTGGGTAGGAGCAATGTTTTTCACAGAGGAAAAGAACGCTCTCAGAGGGCTAGAGCATTGTTCCACCGGACTTACTGTTTGCTCTCACTTGGTGGGAGCTTCAAATTTCTCCCGCAAAATGAGAGGAAACAGAGATTTCCCTACCCGCACTAGTGTGGGTGGAGAAACCCCAATATCCTGGGAGTGATCACCCCAGGACAAAGCAAGAGCCCAGCCCTGGGGCCTATGGGGCCCCATGGCATTTATGGCTCCAGAAGGGGGGCCACAGGGCCCCCTCCCTTTTGATGGTACAGCTGGCCCTGGGAGGTTTAGGTTGGCGGGCCGAAAACTGCCCAGAGAGGCTCCTCCACCTAATTGTGTTTGGCCGGGCTCCGGGTGATGGAAGTCCCTGGCTCCGAAATCGGCCTGGATAGAGGAGCCACATGTGTACTCCCCCATTATAATTATTAATCCACCCCCGGGACCTGGCCGTCCCGGGGGCATATACAAAACAAGAGCGAGAGCTCGCACTTGATTTTTTAATTTTTTTTTATCATCGACGCTTTAATCCGTGGCGAATTCTCTGTAAAATTACAAGCAAAAACATTTTTGACCCCCAGCGGGGTCCCTGTGGGCCTGGTGTTCCAGATATTCCTACTCTGCCCCCTTTTGATTTTTTGGCATTTTTTTGGGACTTAGATATCTATCTTTATTTTTCCTTTAATAACTCCAAACTACTGAATGCATTTACACCAAATTACAAAAAGGGCTCTTTCTGAACCGAGATCTAGCTTTCTGCCAAATTTGGTGTAACTCCATCCACCAGTTCGGGCTGTAGTCATGGAAAAAGCGTTTTGGGACTCCCTCCTTTTTCTTGGCCGCCGCTTGACAAATTACACCTAAACTTTCTAGACAGCAGCTGATGACAATGTCAAAATAGTTTTGAAAATTTCGTGAAGATTCGTCAAAGGCACCAAAGTTATCAGCAAAACAAAAACTGCTTTGTCTATGGAAACTAGGTCCTAACTATAAGTACCTACTGGAGACCGCCAGTAGGTAATATACACTTTTCTATGTGTGTATTGCTAAGACACATACATAAGTAAATATTCTTGCCTTTACTATATTTTTGCAGCTTGATATTTTGACAACAATATTTTTAGAAACAATTGAAAGAATTCTTACAGTAGTATAATGCAATTATGGGTGAAATGACGTATCAGAGATGTTAAAAAGAGGAATAAACAATTACTTTAATTAGGGATTTTAGGTATGGTCCAGTCTGCCAGACCGGCTAATAATAATTTCACTACTGCATAACTAATAATTATAAAAATAATGTTTTGCTTTTCACTTGGTGTCCGCTGTAATACCTGTGTATGGTCATATTTTGTATATATGTGCCATAACCTATTTAGGTATGGTTTGTGTGTTGTTAATTACTCTTTTTAACATTTCTGAGACGTTATTTCGCTTTTGATTAAATTAAACTACTATAGGATTTTTTTATTGTTTCCTATGAGAACCATTGTAGCATAAAATCACTATTTACCCAGGTTCACATGGGTTTGAGGGTTGCTCTTGCAACTAAATCCGTACAATATTTTCAGTGCACGATATTTAGGAGTCTATATTCCGTTCTACCATTTGTTTTTTGTTTTTTTAGGGGGGTCCTTCTTGTGATTAAGGTCTGAAAGTTTAAAGCTTTTTTTTCAAATTGTGCCAGTTTACCATATTTCGACTATGCTTCATCGAGCGTGAAATATTATACGCCACGACTTTACTGAGCAGCGTAATGGGACGAGCAGATAAGGACAGAAAATCATTAATTACACACATCTCACCTCCTGCAGCCACAGATCTTAGGGCCTGTAGCTAGAGTTAGGCATATACCGTGATCCGCACAGAACTGCTGCACCTACAGTACACTACTCATACATTTATTGAGCACCTGATAAAGACAGGGCCACCAACTAACCTGCTCCAGTCCTAGCTGGTGATAACATTAAAGCATTACTGCAAACAATACAAGCGAAGTTCCTTTTCTAAGAGCCTCTAAAAACCAAGCGCTGTGCTTTGCTCCCAAGAGCAGATGCTCAGGGCATTGGAAGTCCCACCACAACAGCTGCAAGAATGTAAAATTGCATCTGGGCTTGTAATGCCGCATCATTACTTACTGACAGTGAAACAGATGGATGTTTTCTGTTTATTTTGCGCACTGAGCTTTGTGTTTTAAACAGCAAGCTTGTCAGGTTCTTTATCAACCAGCCTTACTTAGCCCGAAAGTATAACATTGTCTTGAATGTTCAGAACTATTGTAGTGGGAGGTAAAGTGACCTAAAGTACCATGGCTTGGAATTTGAGAGATATTTTGATGTATTTACAAAATCGGATCACAAATACGTCTGCAGAGAAAACTAGAGTGTATTTTGGAATGTGACTCTCTGATTTTAAAGACAGTTATAATGACAAGTTCATGTTAATGCGCTCTTAGTTCCAGTTGTCTTATATTAAGATTAGCACTATCACAAATGTTGATATGTCCCATAAAATCCTCGCACGCATGTACTCGTGAAAGATGGCGCATTGCACGTGGGCTATGCACTCTGGTGAGATAGGCAAGTAGATGCCGAAGGGATAGGCTGTGGAGGGCTGCAGACCCCTTCAATCGTTTACAGTGATATCCCTTTGGAAAGCAAACTGACATCAGCCAGGCCCACTAAAAGAGTAAACATGATCTGCTCACTTAAGGGCAATCCTTTTCCATATTGAATCCTAAACTTACCTTTCACAGTCAATCAGTCAGTCAAGTTGTCTTTATTCGATCTTCTAAGGACAGATCATAAAAGATTCACAACAATAAAAGAAAACAAACAAACAAGATACGTTACAGACACACGTATTTAAAAAGTGGCAACCACATATTAAAAATAGTACAAATCCTGCGAAAGTCCATACCATGTAAGTTAAGAACGGCCACATTTTTTTGACGTATAATCCTCATATTAATATACAATAAATAAAGTGACAGTGCAAGAAGATCTAATTTAACATCAAATAAAGTGACTGTACAATAAATCCAGTTCCGATTCCTGGAGGTACTATAAAATAGCAATTAATTAAAAATATTTAAAAATTGATGTTGGCCTAATACATTTGAAAACCATATCAGGAACAATAATTCCTAAAATCGCTAAAGTTCTTTTTACATCAAACAGCATACTCCTACACTTAGCTAGAGTGCGCTTCAAAAAATTCCCAACTGCTGGACAATCGTTACAATCGTTAATTTGACTACGAATAAAGTGGCTGTGCAATAAATCCAGTACCAGTTCCGGGGAACTACTACCTGATGCAGTTGATTAAAAAAATGTCAAAGCTGACGCTAGCATTAAACAATTAAGAATCATTATCAGAAACAATAATTACTAAACTCATTAAAGTGCTTTTTACATCAAAACAGCATGCTCCTTCTTTTAGCTAGAGTACATTTTAGAAAGTTCGCAACTGCAAAGCAAACATTACAATCGCTAAGTTGCGGTAGGTAGAAGAGAGCCGCTTTGCACTTAGAAAATTTACATCTGCGCAATAACGGTAATAAAAACTTCCTAGTGTACGGGAGATAAAAGTGACAGAAAAAGACAAATTGTAAGATAGTTTGACTCCATTGCTCATCACATGGGCAAGTGGCAACAGTGTTAGTGGAATACTAACCTAAGGGAAAACATATCACCCAACGGAAGGAGCACAGCCTGAATTTTGTCAACAAGTTTCTCTCATAAACATTGGTCACATATAAAAGATACGGGGCGATAAATGGAGTTGCTTGTATAAGGCAATAATCACTAACTGAGGGTTTAGCCACTTCCATTAGTTCCCTAGAGGTTTGTTTGTGCTTGATTAAACTGTCCCGGACCCATTTTCTGTCCTTTTTTGCTAATTTCCTCTGGGTGCTCAAACAATGAGGCACAGCCAAGTGCCAAAAAACAAGTTTTAATATATTAGAGCCTAGGAATGGACAGACTACGGGCACAACTTAAACAACCTCTAATGACCGCCCGATTAAAGTCTGCTTCTTGGTTGGACCAAATTGAGCACCAGAGGGCCAAAGGGGCAGCACTTATGGTGTCCTGGACATACTCAAGGCCTAGTTCCAGATGTACGGAGTAATGCGGGGATGAGGGAGGGACGCCTAATAACCAGCGGCAGAATCTATTCTCCTCTATCTGCATAGCATGTACATCCCTGCAGCCCCAGATACTCATTCCATATGTTAGAATCGGCAAGCATTTGCGTTTGTATATCTCTAATATGGGAGCGATGTTTTTTTTCCAATGGACATGGCAAGCGAGAAGGTAGTGCCTACTGCTTGCGTGTATCGAGTTATTCTATTTTTGGTGCACACATGCCACATGCAGCCTTCATCAAAATCCAGGCCTAAATAGGGTAAAGAGCTGACCCTTTCTAGGGGTTTGCCCTCTATGTTTAATGATCGAGTTTTGGTGTTTTTTGGGCCACATAACATAGTGAATGTTTTCTTGAAGTTTGGCTCCTGTCCCAGGTCCTTCATAAAACTAACCTAACTAACAATGAGTTTTTTGAGGCCGTTAGCAGCCTTGCCAGGAAAACGGCGTCGTCAGCATAAAGCAGGGTGGGCACGGCTGTTTTTTCCACAAGGCTGAACGTCCGCCCCAACAGAAAGCAGAGTTTTCTCCAAGTTGTTTGTATAGAGAAGAAAGAGGATAGGGGCAAGGACGCAACCTTGTCGCACCCCGCGCTTAATGCTTAACGATTCTGTGCATTCACCGGCACTTCCAAACCTGACTGAGGCAGAAAGATCCTGATGGAGGTGCCTTAGGAATGTAACCAGCCCCGCGTCAATTCCCATGTTCTCTAAGATGACCCACAGCTTTGAACGGGAAACATAATCAAATGCTCTGGACAGGTCCATGAACGCCAAGTGGGTGGAGACACCCTTGGCGTATTTGTATTTTGCCACATTGAGGTGAAGGTTAAGGCACTGCTCAATCATCTCCAGCCCCTTTCTGAACCCGTACTGACTTGGTGCAAGTATGCTATTCACATTAATCCAATCCAGTAAACGATCCAATACAATTCTCTGAATAATTTTAACTGAGGAATCCAGAAGGGACATCGGGTGATAACATTTGACCTCATGCATGTTTCCTTTTATAAAAACAGGGACAATTATAGATGACCGCCACGATCTGGGCACCCCCTCACTACAGATAGAATTAAATACTGAATTAAGGATCGGGGACAAGAACACTGGGTCTTCCCTGAGTAGATCAAGTGGGATTCCATCTGGCCCCGGAGCCTTCTTACATCTACTGTCTGCGATTGCTTTGAGAACCTCTTCCTCATTAAAAACAAGTTTTGGGCACATTGGGGGCAACTGCACTGCGGCATCGACAACCTGACAGTTGGTAGAATACAGCCATGCCTCAGCCAAAATATGGGTTGTTACTTTATCTTTTGGTGATACAGTGGATAAAACAGACCACACAGCCTTCCAAAAAGCTTGTGGGTCTTTCGAATGGCAAGCTCCCACTATAGATTCCCATTTTTCCTCCTTCATTGCTGACTTCCTTCTTTTGATGGCTTACTGGTATAACTTTCTACTTTCCCTGATAGCACACTGATCTCTGGGGATTTGCTTTAGGGCCCTACGTAAGATATCGTTGGCTGCTCTGCATGCTTTATCAAACCATGATTTAACATGGTGACGCGGCTGAACATTGGGTCTGGAAAGCAGCACTTTTATCTTAGCTAAAAGATTAGAAAAGTCAGTTAGAATGAGGGCCCGGTCACAAGGTACACGATTGCAGCTATTCACTAGATCAGTACTATTGCATACAACTTGAACCATATTGCTCTCCAGGTTAGCAGTGTGCCAAACCACCCTGCGCCCTGCATCCTTCATAGATATGTCACGGGGAGGAAGAGACTTTATCTTGGGGTGCACATATGACAACTGTATCTTGGCAGAAATGGGGTTATGGTCGCTATAGGTCTAAACAAGGACCTCACAGTTTTTAATAATTGGGGACATGCTCCAGGAAGTAAAAATGTAGTCAATAGTACTCCCAGCGCCCCGCCTTATAAAGGCTGGAATATAGTGATCACAGTCTTTACAACATGAAGGTGAATCATTTCCACCAAACAGGCAACCATTGCAGTCCTTAAACATAGTGCAATCATTTTAACCCTTCAACTTGCCACGAAGGAGGTGTAAATATGTGACCTTTCACTCGGAAATCCAGATTTAATAGCTAAGCAGTAGCACACGGAAAGAACACAGACCACGTTGGAGTAAGTGTTGGAACTTTAGACTGTTTTTAGGATTAACAGTGAATGAGAACAGCCCCTTCAATTTGCCCCTGTTTCTCAACACAGTCCATACATTATGACGTTTATAATGAACTAAGGCTTTGATTGACACCTCTTGGCACTCGTCAATAAGTTGTGCACTACTCATGGCACTGGTGGACGAACTTGTTCTTAAATACCACTCATAGATACCCACGATATATCACACCCATATTAGGCAAGTTTTACCAAAATGAAAAAAACAGAAATGTATTAGAAGGCTCAAACCAACAAATATCGGGACAAAAAGGCACACTCTATATATAGCCTTTTGACAACCGTCCTCCATGAGTGATGGCATTGGAACTATGGCCAAGAGGGAAGACCTCTCAACTAATTGTGATACACGTGTGCAGTCTGAGGGTAAGTCACATCAAACATGTTAGGGAAAAAGACAGTGGAAACAAAAATACCTAAGAGACAAAGATAAAGCATAACAAGAATAACCACACAACAACAAAGCATTTTTAGGGCTCCACAAATATTCAATTTGGGCAGTATAGCAGTGTACAGAATAGTAACTTTAGATAATTTGAGGCAGACACAGAGGACATTATTTAGAGTTTGACAAACAGGGTCCTCTGTCAAAACATGGCACAAGTTGTATATGCTGTATTTAGAGTCCTATTAATTATAATGCACCTGTAATATGGCAGACTTGATATCACTATATTTTTGACCGAGTACCCTATGCAAAATCAAAATGAGGCCCATAGTCCTCACATGCCAGAAGAAACTTTACCTTACAAGGAGAAGCAATAATATAACATCAGTCATACTCCATGAGAAAGCAACATCAAAGGAAGCCTACTGAAAGGGGAGAACAAGAACTCAAGGAATATATATATATATATATATATATTCACTGAAAAAACCATAGGTTTTAGGGACAGTTATAGTTACTTGGACATTGCACTCGTACAAAACCCGTGAAATTCACCCGTTATAGTTAGTCCAGCTAACTATAACTCGCGCCCCCGCAATGCACTGCTGATGACGTCACATATTACATCACTCATGACATGGTCAGTGACATCACTGATGACATCACTGATGACATCTCAAATGACATCACTGATGACATCATCCACGTGATAATCTGATGCACCTCCTCACACCCTAATATAACCTTTGATACACCCACTCTAAATTACAGACTGCCATTCGCAAAACCATAGACACTCCAACACCAATAACTACATACCCACTCACTGATTCATAGGTATACGCACACATCCACTCACTCACCCGTACAGTCACTCATACTTACGGTCACTCAGTACAGGACTATCATATGCACTCATACTCCTATATAGACACTCAAACACCGCCACTCATCCATAGAGGTACTCACACACCTAGTCAGTCATGCAAATAATTAAACACACTGCCATTTACTCACCTATACAGTTATACACACACCAGCTCACTTACTCATACAAATACTAGCACATTCTTACGCTCTTATACAATCACTGATACAAGCACACACTCATCCATACAGCCACTATCACAATCACTCACTCTCGCTTATAGCTATTTATATACTCCAACACACATATATACTGCCTTTCACATATGTAGTTACTCACACATGTACCACTGGGACATACATTCACTCACTAACACACTCTTACACACACTTACCCACCCATACAGTATATCACAGATGCACTCTTGAAACCATCCACCCAGTGAATCACCCACTCACACATCTATGCACAGAGTCGCACACCCCTCCCACACAAACACTCAGGCACCCATACAGATACTCAGACAACCATTCAATAACTCATATAGACACTCATGTAGCTATTCACAAACACATGCAGCCACTTACACAGCAACAGACAGACGGATACAGACATTCACCCAGTTTAGTCACTAACCCATGCATTCAGTAAGATACGTTAAATCACTCACTTATAGAGTCAGTCACGCACCTACTAAATCATCCATACAGACACTTACACACCCACTCATTCTTCAATACGTCTTTTCCTATATATATTAAAAATATTTAAACTTTACAGAAACACACAGTCACTGGATGATGTCATCAGTGATGTCATTTGAGATGTCATCAGTGATGTCATCAGTGATGTCACTGACCATGTCATGAGTGATGTAATATGTGACGTCATCAGCAGTGCATTGCGGGGCGCGAGTTATAGTTAGCTGGACTAACTATAACGGGGGAATTTCACGGGTTTTGTACGAGTGCAATGTCCAAGTAACTATAACTGTCCCTAAAACCTACGGTTTTTTCAGTGAATATATATATGTATACATATATACATTCCTTTACCAAAACCAATATGCGTGCTCTCAGGAAAAAACACAGATCCACGGCTCAAAATGCTAACTGCAAAAGCGTTTAATTACATGACGCGTTTCGAATGCTGCTGCATTCTTGGTCACATGTAAAGTGCACACCAAATGAAAAGCCTTAAATACAGTCACATGGTAAATGAGTTCAAAGCAAATGCAAACAATCGTAAAGCAGGGCGGCCATGTTGGACAGGTACAAAGTCAATGAAAAGTATACATACTTAAAATGAATTCACATACTGTTATCTTTGAAATTCAATCATTAAAGATGAATATCCCAGTATTATCAAATAATTCACAAAATGCGTAAAAAAAATACGTGAAAAGAATAAAACACATCAATGTATGATAATGTCTATGCTGATTCTGTGATGCAACCCAAGTGGGCTAAAGTTAAATTGAGTTGTCCGACAGCCTCAGAGCCAAAGACAATAAAATAAATGAGCATGTCAGTCATATGCACTGTTAATGTAAACGTTGAATAAGCAGTATAGTTATGCATAACGAACATGCAGGTGGAAAAAGAAGCCTCCAAATTAACACAGGCTTTACTAAAGATCCCGGGCAAGTGCCCTTGTGAGTACCAATGACAGATCTTAACTGTGGCTCAACTTTCCTGACAACATGATAGCAAAGACAACAATAATGCAAACATGTAAGACCGCTACCTCGAAGTCAAACAAGTATGTCCTGCTACAATAATAAATATAAACAATATTACCATATGGCGAGGTGATCAAAAAAGTGAAACATGAAGAAAAGGTTAGGCGGCCCGTGCTCATGGTGTCAAGTGAAGTGGGCCCCTTCCTTTCCTCCTGCAAAGGAAACAAAAAACATACCGATTAAAAACAATGACCTCCCAACCAGAGGTCAACTACAAATACAGTTTCAAATGCACTATGTTATGAAAAAAGAGGAGAGAAAGCGAACAGTACCCAAAGGTATAGTCACATGAATGTCACAAAATACTGTAGGCTAATACAAGTACCATACCACAGGAGGAGAGACAGATACTGAAATCAACAGTTAACATTGAGGTGAGAAATACAATGTGGCAAAGTATAACATAACAATCCTCAGTGTGGCCTATACTGTTTTGAGGTGTACGGCCAACTCTTCATCCTGGTTGAGCCCCCCGGGAATCTTAGTTTGGAGCTCAACAATATACTTGGATTCTTTCTGTCTCAATCTGAGTGTTCTATCCCCTCCCCTAGGGTCATTGGTGATTTGCTCTAAGATGAAATAACTGAGAGCTGAGGAATCCGAGAAATGTTTAGCCTGATAATGTCGGGCCACAGGATATTTGGGGTCATTATTGGTAATGGCACGCATGTGTTCTAAAATGCGTTTCTTAGCCATCAAGGTGGTACTCCCAATATACCATAATTTGCATGGGCATTCTATTGCATATATCACAAATCTACTGCTGCACGTAAGGAATTGTTTGATGCCCCTCGTAAAGTTCCCAAAAGTATACTCTTTGCTAAACAAACTGTGTCTGCATGCTTTGCAATGTCCACAGGGAAAGAAACCCTGTAGACTGTGTTCACTAACAGTGGTATGTCTGGTAATGTCACTGTGGACGAGCATGTCACGAATATTCTTACTTCATCTGAATGTGATACTTGGTCTTGCTGTAATCGATCCCCCTATAGTTGTATCATTTTTAAGGGTTTCCCAATTCTTGGCCAGGATGTGTTTAACATTCCTGATATCTGAATGATACGATAATATCATTCTGGTATTGTCATCACATGACCCATCACTGAGTGAAATCTTGTCAGTCAAAGTATCATCTCTGTTGATCCTCTCTACTTTCTCTATGGCTCTCTTCAATACCCAATTGGGGTAACCCCTTTCTCTGAATCTCTCCAACATATTGTCACGTTCAATGATAAAGGATTCATTGGTATTGCAGTTTCTTCTTGCCCTCAGCAGCTCACCAAAGGGAATGCTCCACTTGAGCGTCTCTGGATGACTGCTGAGGGCATGAAGAATACTGTTACCAGCGGTCGATTTACGAAAAAGTGAGGTGTGAATCTTATTATTCTTGATAACAAGCCTAACATCTAAATATTCCACCTCTGTATTGCTGATCTTACCAGACAATAGTATGTTACATGTGTTAATATTCAGTTTGTCAATGAAATCCTGAGCTTCTTTTTCCGAACCCCTCCAGACAATGAACAGATCGTCAATGTAACGGAGCCACATGACGACCCGCCCAAAGTCATTGGAGAGGGCAGGGTCAAGAAAGATCTCCTCTTCCCACAAACCCATGAAGAGATTCGCGAGACTAGGAGCAAAGCACGATCCCATCGCTGTTCCAGTAGTCTGAATGAACAGCGCACCATCAAATAAGAAGATGTTATTCTTAAGTCAGAACTTGATCATTTCCAGGATCATATAACTATGCTCCAAGAATCGAATATTTCTCCTCATGAGAAAGTGTCTGCAAGCCAACAGACCTTGTTCATGGTCAATAATTGTGTATAATGAATGTACATCCAATACAATGAACCTGTACTCCATGTCCCATACAATATTCTGTGTTTTGACTAAAAAATCTTTGGTATCACGAACATAGCTGGGAAGATTCATAACGTGTTCCCTAAGAAAATGGTCAATATATTTTGACACGTGTTCAGCCACACTACCTCTAGAGGACACGATGGGTCGTCCTGGG
Organism: Calotriton arnoldi; assembly: GCA_963921515.1. NCBI lineage: Eukaryota > Metazoa > Chordata > Amphibia > Caudata > Salamandridae > Calotriton > Calotriton arnoldi. The sequence continues at coordinate 433,431 of CAWUFW010013423.1, forward strand.
GGGTTGGTAATGTCTTTATGCACCTTAGGAAGCAGATACAATACAGGCAAAATGGGGTAATCTTTCTTCAAATAGCTGTACTCATCCCATGTGATGATACCCCTATCCTTCCATTCAATCAGTTTGTCCCATAAGGTAGTTATGCTGTTATTATATACATCTTTGGTGACAGGGAGATAACAATTATTGTCTCTAAGTTGGCGAAGCGCTTCATTAATATATTGTTCCCTATCAAGGATCACAATATTCCCACCCTTGTCCGAAGGGCGGATGATGATGTCTTCATCATCCGCAAGTGTCTTAAGTGCATGTCTTTGTTCAAAAGTCAAATTATGGGATTTTTGTGGGGTTCTGTATTTCTTGTGTCTCAAGTCAGTAAGAGCTTTAGTGACATTCTCATTAAAAGTATCAATCCCATCATGGGGAAGAATAGGAAAAATGTGGACTCAGGTTTAAAATTCGTGTTAGCTGCAGCGTCATATGTGATGTCAAGGTCAGAAAGAATACTGGTTTCATTAGCATTCAAGGACCTATTGTCAGGATTATGTTCAAGTTCCACCATGGGACCAAGGTGTTGATATCCCCTATAGTGAGGTCACTGTCACTAGTAGTAAGTCTAGATGTAATGGGTGCATTGATGTTCAAACGTTTTAATTTGTGCCATTTCTTAAGTTTGAGCTTCCTTACAAACCTAAAAATGTCTATTCTGGTGTTAGTGTATTCAAAGGAAGAAGAAGGGCAAAAGGACAAACCTAGGCATAAAGTACGTTTCTCAATGTCACTGAGTGTTCTTTTAGACAAGTTAATAATGGTTTTGTTCACCATAGTCATATCCATTATTTGGCTTTTCCGGCGCGTGTCCTGTTGTTTCCCATGGCGCCACGTTCCTTGTCTTTTCTGCCACCGTTGTCTGATACGTCTTCGTCTGTTCCTTCTCTTCCTCTGCCTCTGCCCCGACCTCGTCCTCTTGGTTTCGGTTTCGGTGTATCCCGTGTCGTTATACGGCCCCTGCACATGTGTCTGTATTCGTCTAAAAAATTGACTGGTCTTGGCATCACATCACTGTTGGATGCCATGTTGGTAGATGGATCAGAGTCACTGCCGCTTGCCGCTGACGTCTCCGAGATGGAACTTTCTGTAGGTTCCATCTGCCTTGCTTTCAAATATCTGTTGTCTGCGTATAAGTGGTCGTATTTTCTGCTGAATGTCAGAATTCTGCCACTCTCATAGTCCGCATAATCCCTATTAAGTTTTCTTTGTTTGCGTGCCTTTATGTCATCTTCGTGCTTCTTCATCCGATCCTTCATTTCTTCCAGTGCTTTATTCAGCAATGTTTGTTCCATATTGCTGCTAAGATCTTCAAGTAATCCCTTGATCTGTGCCAATAATAAATCACGATCTATCCACGCATACTTAATGAGTATTTCTAACATTCTTTTCGAGCTATGAGCAGAATTAAGGGACCATTCCTCTAACATTTTCGGATTGGGAGACTCATATGATGGAGCAGTGAATATTCTCAGTCCTCTTGGAGCCATTGATTGATCTACATAATGTTGGAGCGAGGTTGCTTCCCACGTGGATAGATCGTGATTTATTATTGGCACAGATCAAGGGATTACTTGAAGATCTTAGCAGCAAATGGAACAAACATTGCTGAATAAAGCACTGGAAGAAATGAAGGATCGGATGAAGAAGCACGAAGATGACATAAAGGCACGCAAACAAAGAAAACTTAATAGGGATTATGCGGACTATGAGAGTGGCAGAATTCTGACATTCAGCAGAAAATACGACCACTTATACGCAGACAACAGATATTTGAAAGCAAGGCAGATGGAACCTACAGAAAGTTCCATCTCGGAGACGTCAGCGGCAAGCGGCAGTGACTCTGATCCATCTACCAACATGGCATCCAACAGTGATGTGATGCCAAGACCAGTCAATTTTTTAGACGAATACAGACACATGCGCAGGGGCCGTATAACGACATGGGATACACCGAAACCGAAACCAAGAGGACGAGGTCGGGGCAGAGGCAGAGGAAGAGAAGGAACAGACGAAGACATATCAGACAACGGTGGCAGAAAAGACAAGGAACGTGGCGCCATGGGAAACAACAGGACACGCGCCGGAAAAGCCAAATAATGGATATGACTATGGTGAACAAAACCATTATTAACTTGTCTAAAAAACACTCAGTGACATTGAGAAACGTACTTTATGCCTAGGTTTGTCCTTTTGCCCTTCTTCTTCCTTTGAATACACTAACACCAGAATAGACATTTTTAGGTTTGTAAGGAAGCTCAAACTTAAGAAATGGCACAAATTAAAACATTTGAACATCAATGCACCCATTACATCTAGACTTACTACTAGTGACAGTGACCTCACTATAGGGGATATCAACACCTTGGTCACCATGGTGGAACTTGAACATAATCCTGACAATAGGTCCTTGAATGCTAATGAAACCAGTATTCTTTCTGACCTTGACATCACATATGACGCTGCAGCTAACACGAATTTTAAACCTGAGTCCACATTTTTTCCTATTCTTCCCCATGATGGGATTGATACTTTTAATGAGAATGTCACTAAAGCTCTTACTGACTTGAGACACAAGAAATACAGAACCCCACAAAAATCAAATAATTTGACTTTTGAACAAAGACATGCACTTAAGACACTTGCGGATGATGAAGACATCATCATCCGCCCTTCGGACAAGGGTGGGAATATTGTGATCCTTGATAGGGAACAATATATTAATGAAGCGCTTCGCCAACTTAGAGACAATAATTTTTATCTCCCTGTCACCAAAGATGTATATAATAACAGCATAACTACCTTATGGGACAAACTGATTGAATGGAGGGATAGGGGTATCATCACATGGGATGAGTACAGCTATTTGAAGAAAGATTACCCCATTTTGCCGGTATTGTATCTGCTTCCTAAGGTGCATAAAGACATTACCAACCCCCCAGGACGACCCATCGTGTCCTCTAGAGGTAGTGTGGCTGAACACGTGTCGAAATATATTGACCATTTTCTTAGGGAACACGTTATGAATCTTCCCAGCTATGTTCGTGATACCAAAGATTTTTTAGTCAAAACACAGAATATTGTATGGGACATGGAGTACAGGTTCATTGTATTGGATGTTCATTCATTATACACCATTATTGACCATGAACAAGGTCTGTTGGCTTGCAGACACTTTCTCATGAGGAGAAATATTCGATTCTTGGAGCATAGTTATATGATCCTGGAAATGATCAAGTTCTGTCTTAAGAATAACATCTTCTTATTTGATGGTGCGCTGTTCATTCAGACTACTGGAACAGCGATGGGATCGTGCTTTGCTCCTAGTCTCGCGAATCTCTTCATGGGTTTGTGGGAAGAGGAGATCTTTCTTGACCCTGCCCTCTCCAATGACTTTGGGCGGGTCGTCATGTGGCTCCGTTACATTGACGATCTGTTCATTGTCTGGAGGGGTTCGGAAAAAGAAGCTCAGGATTTCATTGACAAACTGAATATTAACACATGTAACATACTATTGTCTGGTAAGATCAGCAATACAGAGGTGGAATATTTAGATGTTAGGCTTGTTATCAAGAATAATAAGATTCACACCTCACTTTTTCAGTAAATCGATCGCTGGTAACAGTATTCTTCATGCCCTCAGCAGTCATCCAGAGACGCTCAAGTGGAGCATTCCCTTTGGTGAGCTGCTGAGGGCAAGAAGAAACTGCAATACCAATGAATCCTTTATCATTGAACGTGACAATATGTTGGAGAGATTCAGAGAAAGGGGTTACCCCAATTGGGTATTGAAGAGAGCCATAGAGAAAGTAGAGAGGATCAACAGAGATGATACTTTGACTGACAAGATTTCACTCAGTGATGGGTCATGTGATGACAATACCAGAATGATATTATCGTATCATTCAGATATCAGGAATGTTAAACACATCCTGGCCAAGAATTGGGAAACCCTTAAAAATGATACAACTATAGGGGGATCGATTACAGCAAGACCAAGTATCACATTCAGACGAAGTAAGAATATTCGTGACATGCTCGTCCACAGTGACATTACCAGACATACCACTGTTAGTGAACACAGTCTACAGGGTTTCTTTCCCTGTGGACATTGCAAAGCATGCAGACACAGTTTGTTTAGCAAAGAGTATACTTTTGGGAACTTTACGAGGGGCATCAAACAATTCCTTACGTGCAGCACTAGATTTGTGATATATGCAATAGAATGCCCATGCAAATTATGGTATATTGGGAGTACCACCTTGATGGCTAAGAAACGCATTTTAGAACACATGCGTGCCATTACCAATAATGACCCCAAATATCCTGTGGCCCGACATTATCAGGCTAAACATTTCTCGGATTCCTCAGCTCTCAGTTATTTCATCTTAGAGCAAATCACCAATGACCCTAGGGGAGGGGATAGAACACTCAGATTGAGACAGAAAGAATCCAAGTATATTGTTGAGCTCCAAACTAAGATTCCCGGGGGGCTCAACCAGGATGAAGAGTTGGCCGTACACCTCAAAACAGTATAGGCCACACTGAGGATTGTTATGTTATACTTTGCCACATGTTAACTGTTGATTTCAGTATCTGTCTCTCCTCCTGTGGTATGGTACTTGTATTAGCCTACAGTATTTTGTGACATTCATGTGACTATACCTTTGGGTACTGTTCGCTTTCTCTCCTCTTTTTTCATAACATAGTGCATTTGAAACTGTATTTGTAGTTGACCTCTGGTTGCGAGGTCATTGTTTTTAATCGGTATGTTTTTTGTTTCCTTTGCAGGAGGAAAGGAAGGGGCCCACTTCACTTGACACCATGAGCACGGGCCGCCTAACCTTTTCTTCATGTTTCACTTTTTGATCACCTCGCCATATGGTGATATTGTTTATATTTATTATTGTAGCAGGACATACTTGTTTGACTTCGAGGTAGCGGTCTTACATGTTTGCATTATTGTTGTCTTTGCTATCATGTTGTCAGGAAAGTTGAGCCACAGTTAAGATCTGTCATTGGTACTCACAAGGGCACTTGCCCGGGATCTTTAGTAAAGCCTGTGTTACTTTGGAGGCTTCTTTTTCCACCTGCATGTTCGTTATGCATAACTATACTGCTTATTCAACGTTTACATTAACAGTGCATATGACTGACATGCTCATTTATTTTATTGTCTTTGGCTCTGAGGCTGTCGGACAACTCGATTTAACTTTAGCCCACTTGGGTTGCATCACAGAATCAGCATAGACATTATCATACATTGATGTGTTTTATTCTTTACACGTATTTTTTTTACGCATTTTGTGAATTATTTGATAATACTGGGATATTCATCTTTAATGATTGAATTTCAAAGATAACAGTACGTGAATTCATTTTAAGTATGTATACTTTTCATTGACTTTGTACCTGTCCAACATGGCCGCCCTGCTTTACGATTGTTTGCATTTGCTTTGAACTCATTTACCATGTGACTGTATTTAAGGCTTTTCATTTGGTGTGCACTTTACATGTGACCAAGAATGCAGCAGCATTCGAAACGCGTCATGTAATTAAACGCTTTTGCAGTTAGCATTTTGAGCCGTGGATCTGTGTTTTTTCCTGAGAGCACGCATATTGGTTTTGGTAAAGGAATATTTTTGCCGGTACGCTCTGCCGGCGAGTGTGCCACTTCTCACGGGTCCCCAGTGATTCCAGTAGGAGCTCGTGTGTTGGATACATATATACATATATATATATTAAAGCTCCAAGTTCGCCCAGCTGGCAGGGACGCACTCTGGAACCAGCAATGGCACACAGACTTCGCAGCCCACGAATTGCAGCCTGACGAGTTTCAAAACAATCTTCCTCAGAGGCCGTTCTCATGTGTTAAATGGCATCAGGCGCCACACTTTTATTTCAATATGCTGCCTCCTGATAGGCTCCCGCTCCAATGAGCATATTTCAGCAGTCTCCCACAGTATTGTGTTATTTGTAGTGTGGCGCTAATTTTAGAAATCTACCAGGGAACTTGACTTTGGAACCGTGGCATTTGAAAAAGGCGTCCAGCCGAAACCGGTCATGCCGTCTGTTTTTCCAATAAACAACCATAGAAACCCCGCTGTGTCCTCTGCTCATCTCTTAAAGGAGGGGAGTTTTGGTGACATATGAAGCGCACAGCTCGTGGTGCGCACAGAGGACCCTTCCGCAAAGAGGTCTCGATTACATGAGCAAATGGAACTGTTTTTTAGCCGAGGGATCGGATGCTCGAGACCCGCCATCTCTACTCAAGGGAACCCAGATGCTGCTGTCGATTGGCGGCCCAAGACTGCTTGGGAGACGCTGGCACTGTCCTTACGTCTCCAGCCCGGGTTTCAATGTATCGGGCTGGCTGGAAGTTGGGGACTCGAGGTTGTTTATGCGCCGCATTTTCTTCGAGTTTCAACTGCTGCAACAAGGTACTTACCATCACGCACCATCATGGTACATGTAGTTCTGACATTGAACTGCTGTGATGTCTTGCAGGCTCAGGTGTTGCAGGTGAGCCCTTCATCATGGGATAGGAGGGGCCTATTTTAGAAACCTACCAGGGAACTTGACTTTGGAACCGTGGCATTTGAAAAAGGCGTCCAGCCGAAACCGGTCATGCCGTCTGTTTTTCCAATAAACAACCATAGAAACCCCGCTGTGTCCTCTGCTCATCTCTTAAAGGAGGGGAGTTTTGGTGACATATGAAGCGCACAGCTCGTGGTGCGCACAGAGGACCCTTCCGCAAAGAGGTCTCGATTACATGAGCAAATGGAACTGTTTTTTAGCCGAGGGATCGGATGCTCGAGACCCGCCATCTCTACTCAAGGGAACCCAGATGCTGCTGTCGGTTGGCGGCCCAAGACTGCTTGGGGAGACGCTGGCCCTGTCCTTATGGCTCCAGCCCGGGTTTCAATGGATTGGGCTGGCTGGAAGTTGGGGACTCGAGGTTGTTTATGCCCTGCATTTTCTTCGAGTTTCAACTGCTGCAACAAGGTATTTACCATCACGCTGCATCATGGTACATGTAGTTCTGACATTGGACTGCTGTGACGTCTTGCAGGCTAAGGTGTTGCAGGTGAGCCCTTCATCATGGGATAGGAGGGGCCTATTTTAGAAACCTACCAGGGAACTTGACTTTGGAACCATGGCATTTGACAAAGGCGTCCAGCCGAAACCAGTCATGCCGTCTGTTTTTCCAATAAACAACCATAGAAACCCCGCTGTGTCCTCTGCTCATCTCTTAAAGGAGAGGAGTTTTGGTGACATATATGTATATATATATATATATATATATATATATATATATATATATATATATATATATATATATATATATATATATATATATATATATATATATATATATATATATATATATATCCAAAGAACTCCAACCTTGGCTCAGGCTTGCAAAACAGAGCAGGAACAGGAGCACGGACCACAAAGTAGGTGCAGATTTAAATATTTATTTCACTCCAGTAAAACCATTCAGCATGTCGCGTTTCGACCTCAAACGGCCTTGATCACATGACACGCAACACGGGATACAATTGGCTTAAATACCCTGCAATGCAATATCCTGTTTTTTTGCTTTTCTTTTTTTCATTTTTTTTTTATTAAAGTGACAGGTGCCCAAATGTAGTTGTGCAAATCAACGCATAAATGACCATATTTAACATCCAGGTTTAAATACCCAAAGCGAAGCAGCAATTTGATATAATGCTTGTGATTATAAACCAAGATAGCTGTGAACCTCATAGTACTGTGCAAATAAAGCATATCAATATAAATATAAATATAAATATAAAAATAAATATATATATATATATACATGCAACTAAATACATCAATAAACGACACTTATTAAAAGCATTCTTAAAATCTAGTCATATATATATAAATAAATAAATAATTTCATCATTGCATGTTTGGGATAGAAAACATCCATGCTAAAAATTAATTCAATTGATATATTACACAGGTACAGTAAAATCTGTTATTCTCGAATTTACTACTACTTGTCACAGTATGGAATATCGTCACCTGCTAAAGCTACTCCTTGTTGTACCAGATTGGGTCTCACTACCCGTTCTGTATGGGCATTCGTATTTAATAACGTTCACAATGCGAACTAAATGTTTTGTAATTTACCCTACATTTGGATAACTCAATGTGCAAAGATACCTTAGTGTTTTAAAAAAAGAAAAAAGCAATTTTTCTATTTTTTTTATTTATGTTTGTGCAATTAAAGTGCTATACTAACAGGGTTCTCTTGGCTAAAACCCCTTAACACCGTGTGTAAAAAAAGATATATAAAAAATGAAGAAGATGTATAAAAAAGTGTTCCATAAATACGGTTATTGTCTCTTAACGGTTGAATATAAACGATAAGAGAAAATTATATAAATCAATTCATTTATCTGTTTGATTGAAATTCCTGTTAAGTATAGTATATATATGAAAATTCATCTAAGGACTCAGTTTAAAACTTTTTAGAGACAGGTATAGAGCTCCTCCGTCACATTAAGACCCCCCGGGGCCTTGGTATCGAGGTCAAGAATGTACCTAGTCTCTAGTTGTCTCAAATGTTTTTCCCGGTCACCTCCCCTTTTATTTGGGGCAACGGCATCAATTAAAAAGTATTTGAGTTCACAGGGATTTGCTTTATGTTCTTCTCCAAAATGCCGTGCCACTGGATATGCAGTGTCCTGGTTTTTAATAGCTCGTATGTGCTGCAGTATCCTTTTGTGCCCTTGTAGGATCGTACTACCCACGTATCGTAGGGCACATGGACACTGCAGCACATATACCACGTGATCGGTTTTGCAAGAAAGGGCCTTGTTAATGGGCCTTTCATGATCACTGAAAGGGGTACTGTACGAGGTTGTGCGAATGCCATGTTGACATGCTTTGCAAGTTTTGCATGGATAGAACCCATTCCTCTGGGAAAGCCATGTACCACCCGAAGGTAAAAAGGGATCATTCCGTACTAATGTATCCCTCATTGATGGAGCCCTGCTATATGTTATAGTGGGGTTTTGAGGAAGAAGGTGGCCAATGACTGGATCATCTTGAATAATGGGCCAATTTCTCTCAATTATGTTTTTTATGGCCTTTTCCTGTCTGTTGTATTCAAGGATGAATCTACATACAGTAGTGTCCTCGTTTGCCGTGAAAATTGTCTCTGTTCGTCTATTGAGTAGAGTATCTCTATCTACTGTGTTGCTTTTATTAATGGCACTGTTAATACATTTTAGTGTGTAGCCTCTGGCTAGAAATCTCTCCTTACTGGCCTGCTGGGCTAATTTCAATTCATCTTCGCAGCTGCAGATACGCTTAATGCGCAACATCTCCCCATAGGGGATACTTTGTATTAGATGGTGGGGATGCGCGCTGCCTGCATGTAATACATCTTTTCAACCCTGTTTGCCAGCATTTTGGCTAAGATCTTCATGTTTGAATTTATGCAGGAAATAGCTAGGCCTATAGTTGGAACATTTTAAAGAATTTCTATTGGGCTTAGAAATCAGCGGTATTTTAGCCCAATTATATTAATTAAGGAGTTTATTCATTTCTGAGGCCTCCAGAAATTCTCTGTGCAATAATGAAGCCACAATGGTTTTATTGATCTTATAAAATCTACAGGCAAGCCATCCTCCCCATGGTGCTTTATTTCAAGCCATTTCATCAATCGCTACTGCTATTTCTTCCTCCGTGATTTATGTCTCTGTTCCTTTGTGAGGCAAGGCAGATGAAGGCTTTGCATGAATAGTTCTTCTCCCATGTAATCATGAGGAGCCTCTGATGAGTATAGTGTACTCTAATTGGATGCAAATCCCTTCCATAATTTCAAGGGGATTGCTTAACAGTTTTTCTTTATCAGTTCCTTTAGTGGGAATGGTTCTGGGGGATTCTACCTCCTTGAGTTCCCCCACCAAAAGTCTCCCAGCCTTCTCACCTCTTTCATAGTGACTTTTCTTTAACCTTAATAACGTTGTTTAAGCTCGAGTGGTATCAATTGTTTTGAGATCATTTTTAGCTTTGGTGAGTGCTGTCAGCGTGTCTTGAGTGTGAGAAGTGTGATAATCTAATTAAAGTTGATGCACTCGTCTGTCCAGACTATCTTTCTTGCTACAAGCTTGGCTTTGAGTATCACTGCATCTCTCATTATGTCATAGGCCTTTCCAGCTGCTAATGAAATGCATATTAATGTAACTGTTCCCTCTTTATTTTCCATATATGTTGATAAGAAGAAGGGCAACTTTTCATCCTCCTGTGGGCATCTGAATTTTACTTAATTCATACCCCATTGATCCTGAGGTGTAGGTGTAAGGATAAGGTGTAAGTCAACATATATGAGATTGTGGCCTGAGATTGGGGTGGGTACTGTTGAGGTTGACTGAGTTCTTCTATGCAGTACCATGAGCACTGAAAAGAAATCTGTTCATGCTCACTTAGCGCGTGCACATGAATTACAGCTATAGTCTATATCTCGAGGATACATTAGTCTCCAGGGTTCCCTTAAGGCATGGTCAGTCATCATGTCTTGCAGTACTAGTCTGTTTTCATTATGACAATTATCAGGTCTACCTGAGTGAATTAGATTTCAGTCCGGTACTCTGTTCCAGTCAAAGCCAAAAGTATGCATTCATCTTGAAAACAAGGGAAGGAGTCTATTTTATCTCCCGTTGGGGCAAAGACTGAGTCAAATATCTGAGCTGCAGCTCAAATTTTCAGTTTTGCGAACACAAATCAACTGCAACTATCTGCGCATATACTCAGCATTGTGTCTGGTGATGCCTTATGTATTAAAATAGCCACCCCTTTCTTACTAACCTCCAGCAGAGTGTGTGCTGTGTCCCCCTTGCCCCATCGTACATGCATAGATAACTATCCCGACCCAATCATGTTGTAATGCTTTTACGCATAGAACACATGCGTCTCCTGCATTAGGGCTATATCAGGGGTTTTTTTATCTGAGAAAAGTTAGAATAGAAGCATTTTTTATATATTGGGTCAGCCAATTCACATTAAGAGATACCTCCACCAGAGGTTCAACAGGCCTTTTCTTGATATTAAAGGTCTGCAAGAGGTTTTCAAAGATGGCAAGATGCATGGTTAGATCACTGATGTATCTGTGTACTTCACAGTAGATATACAGCTGCTATTTATACCTTCAGAGAACAAAGTCCAATCAGATCACGAGTCACTGATATTCTGTATAGCCGCACCTTTTTCTGTTTTAAACTCACATCTCTGATAGTCAAGCTGTCTTGTAGTTTGTAAATATATAGGTTACAAATTCTACTATCTTTGCAAGATTATATAGGATGAGGGACACTGGGTATCATCAGGTGGGACAGTAATATGGAATCCTCCGTGAAATACTGCAATGCTGATCTTTTGTGTGATGTGTACCTGGCACATGCATAAATAAGGCTCCTTGAACCCAGGCCTGGTATCAGCCCCTCCACCTCTTAATGCAGTTATCGAATCGGTTGGTGACCTAACGCATCTTCATATCTGCATTCACCTTATTTAGGTCTGTGGATCATGCATAGGTGGGGTGTGCAAGGTCTGGTGCCCACATTTAAGTCCATATGTTTTAGTTGTGTTTGCTTTGTCATACCCCACTCTCTCATTCTTTCTGGGGGCCATTGTCATTCTCCAAGACCATGTCCACTTAACTTATGAGGCTTACATTACAGTGATTAAGGAATGCAATTTGTGAGAGAAATGTTTACAAGTGCCTTCTACCATACAAAACTGTTATCCAAAGTACACCACACTATAGCCAATCTTCATGACAAAGCATCCCGCCAACCACATCTATTTACAATAACTCACATCACCTTTTACAGATTACAATAGGTAAAAATGTCATTCACAATCATCAGGACTAGTGCTCTTGAGAAGTTTGCAAGTAACGTTAAAATCAGTCTTGAAGTGGAAATCTGGATTTATCTCTAGATACAGAATGTTTCTTGTGTTTGGACCTCACATCTTGCTCCCACATCTCAATTCATCATCTTTCTGCTTGGTCTACCTTTGTGGTCTGTTCCATCCATCAGGGGAGTTTGTTTTTGGTTGTAAACCTTCCCAGAGATACTTGCATTTCCTGTGGTTCAATCACATACAAGAATTTTTCCAGGTCGTCCAGGTCATCATTAGGGGTGTGCAACATTCACATAATTTACTTTTGCATATCTACATGAAATTATGGCAAAATTACACAAAATTACGCATAATTTCACACAATGCAAATCCACCATTTTGTGCTACAAGTTAGCCCGTGATGCATTTTCACATCAATTTTAGGTGAGGGGACGCATTTAGACAAAAGCACCAAAAACAACACCTGCTCGTGTTCTGTTGGTTCAATGCGTTCGGGGTAAATTTACCTGACCTTTTGGTTTTGCTGAAGTATGTTAAATATCTGCTCCCTAAGCACATTGACAATGTTCCCTGTCATAAACAATGATATTTAAGAAACTGGTTGGCACAGATCATTATTTCTTTATCTTTATAGAAATAGTATATTCAAATTTGTCCTTCAATTTCGTTTTCTTTTTCTTTTATATTCTTCTAGTTCCATGGGTAAACATTTATAGTTAGCTGTAAAGCGGACCATTGCTGGGTGGTTGCCCCTCCTAAATACACTGACCTAAATGATGCTCCGACAGTCATGGAGTTATGAAACTTTTAGAATATTCGCATATTTCTCCTTCTATTTTTATCGATGTTTCCACTTCCATTTCTCTAGTCTCTATATTGAAGCGTAGAACAGTTTTCACTGTCCCATTGGTACGGAAGGCAGTGTTATTCCACCCTGTTTTTTAGAAGGTGACCAAAAGACTGGGCATTTAAGACAAAGAACAAGGGATGAACCCCAATAATCTCCGGAACCCAATATTGAATGAACACCAAATATTACCTTAGGAGGTTCAGTTCCATGAACCTTCTCATTGGTCTTGCAGCAAGAGACTAGCCCCCCATCAATAATCAATAGCACAAGCTTCGAAGAGTAATTCATTATTAGAAACTGGACCACTCAAGAGCTGAGTTCTAGATCAAAATTAAGATTAAAAGGTTTAATACAAAATTGTTAAAATGAGCATTACAGAGAAATTTAATTATTTGGCCATGAAGGCCCAGATACAGAATATAGAAACACAAGTCATAACAGAAACCCCTGTTAGTGAATAAAAATATCTCTAAGTTCTAAATATCAAACTCGTAAGGAGTACTGACAGCATCCTAGGTGAGGAGAATCTCAAAATAATTGGACAGGAGGAAAATGGAAAGACGCCCCAATACTTCAAAACAAGGGTTTTTTATAGACAATTTATGCATATTGTTGGAAACTGGGTTACCAGTTGAGGAGGGTGAAACCCTACTCAAGCAGCAGCCACATTTGTTGTCAGGGTGAAGTCACAAGCAACCCCAAATTAACCTGTACTTAACACTCTGGTAGCTTGGCACAAAGTAGTCAGCCTTAACTTAGAGGCAATGTATAAAGTATTTCTGCAGCACTTCAAACAGTTGTAAAGTGAAAACAAAACACAATAAAAATCCCACGCTAATTTAGAAAAGTAGAGTAAAAGTTAATACATTATTAGAGACAAAAACAACAAAAATCCAATCAGTAGAACCAGAGATATGCAATTTTAAATTTTTAAGGGAAAGTAGTCCTAGAAGCAGAAAGCGCCACTTGTGGTTATCTGGTTGCACCGGACCGGGACAAAATCACAAATTCAGGCTGACCACGATGGAGCAAGGTCAGGATACAGGGACCAAGTTAGGCCTGCTGAACAAAGTATTTTAAATCCTGGTTTGTGGAGCGATGTGAGATTATGCATAGAAGATGCATTACACAGCAGCTGTTCTGTGGAGCTGTGAGGCTGCGATGCAGAGTCCTGCGTCATCATCAAGGATACCATCAACGAAGGGGCTTATGATTTGAAGTTCTGCATTGAGATGTGCCACGCACCGGCAGTTCGAAAGAGGATGCAGGGCTGCAATGCGAAGTCCTGTTTCGTCATCGAGGATGCCATCAATGATGGGCTTGCACGGCGAAGGCCTGAATCGAGGATACGTCGCGCATCGGTGGTTCTGATGAGACTCTGAGCTATGATGTGACGTCCAGTGTCGGGCATGCTTTGCGCTGCAGCGGTTCCGATGCGGCTGCAAGGCAAATCACTGCGCTGTCTCAGTTCTGCTAGAATCACAGATGGGCTTGCAGAGCACTTTCAGGCCCACTTCCAAGGGTCCAGGACTGAGGTGGCACCACTTGGGGGGACAGGACTCACAGCTGGAAAAATCCAGATGCTGGGTTCAGCACTGTTGGAGCCTGTTCCGTTCCTGAAGCTCTGATTAGGAAGCCAGTCAACTGGCCCTTGGAGTCACTCTGTTGGTTCTGGGTTCAAGATGCAGCTTTTGTCTTTCACTCAGACAGCATGCAGTAGGCAGCAGAGCAGCAAGCAACAGACTAGCAGTCCTTCTTGCAGAGCAGCACAGCAGTCCTTCCGAGTCCTCCATGGATCCAGAGTTGTCCTGAAGAGTTCAGTCTGAGTGTCCAATATTTATACCTGCTGCCAGCTTTGAAGTAGGAGAAGCATCTGAAGGTCTCCATCCCCAGAGGAGTTCGGGATTTCCTTCCTCCCTGAGCTGGTCCCAGATTGGCTGGGTCACAATAGACTAGTTTCAAACCCTTTGTGAGTGTGCTCAGGAAAAGCCTTTGTGATGCAACTCTGGTAGTTGACAGCTCCTCCCTCTCATCAAGTCAGAGATGGCCCATCCTGTCAGCACCTATTGCCCTTTATTTCACTGTCTGGGAGTAATACACAAAGACCAACTGCCAGCTACACGTATCATGTGACCCAGTAAACAGGCTGCAGACACCAAATGCTTGGGACTTTCTAAAAGTGACATTTTCAGAATTGTGACTTAAAATCCAACTTTACCAATAAGAGGGCTTTAAATTACAATTCTTAAGACACCTGCTCCCAATTGAAAGTTATCACTTATTAAATGTAATAGGTTAACTCAATGTTATCCTATGGGAGAGGTAGGCCTTGCATTAGTAAAAAACCAGGACATGTAAAAGTTAAAAGTACATGTCCCACCTTTTAAATGCATTGTACCCTGCCCTCTGGGCTCTTTAGGGCCTACCCTAGGGTGATTACCCTGGGGTCACTTATATGTATTAGAAAGGAAGATTTAGACCTGGCAATTAATTCATGGCACCTACTTCTCACAAGACACTGGACATGTTTGAGGCATTAGTTAAAAAGTTAAAATAAATCAACTTTCAGCCAACTAAGAAAAGGAACATCACCCAAAAATAACAAAGTATTCTACTATCATTGGCATGCCGCAAGAATCTTGTATTCTAGTTAATGGGCAAAGGGAGGGACCTGGTGATGATGGATCGGACATATTACGAGGTCAAAGTCACTGTGCATGTGTCGGATGACAATACATACATTCATCTTGATCAAGACCCCACTGTGGAGATTTTCAACCACTCTTGCACGAATTCTAGACAAGGCATTATCCTATGACTGGATCAATGAAGCCTGGGCGGAGCTCACAGAGTTTCACTCCGTGGAATTCCGCAGAGTTACTGAAAAACTCTGTGCAATTCTGCAGAGTAGCTCCGCGAGCGGGCGGAGTAGCAACACTATACTACAGAAGCCAACAACATGCACCTGATAGGAGTGACGTTCATTTGAACTCCGACAACCAGGAAACAAAGGGCTTCAATTCAGACTTCAGAATTCAATTGGCCCTGACAAAGTTTTATGACTTAGAGGAGGCTGTTTAATGCTCCATAGTAAACCAGAGAGGTTTCTAGTACTGCTTAGCTTCTGACATTAGCCATGTAAAAAAAGATCTTCCATAACCAATACGGTTATATTTTTGAAAGAGATTAGCAGACAAGACATTCTAATTATTTTACTTTTTACTTTTAAGAAAAAAACAACAACTACACAAACACAACATTGTCTTGCAGCATGTGAAATAGCGTTCTGGCGAATTGCTTTGGTAAATTGCAAAGGAACCCAACAACGACACCCAGTGGTGGAAGGCCATTTGTTCAAACAACTCACAAAAATGGACGACCACCGCTTCCTTTCTTAAGTTCTGTTCTGACAAGACTACTCAGTTTTTTTTTGTTGCAAATAATAAAATAGTTTTTAGTATTCAAAAAGTAAATGACGCTAGGCTAACGGTTAATCGGAGTATGATCTGATGCTATTAATCTGAAAGAAAAAATGCAATTTAGAATACAAAAGTACAATTCCACCAGCGAGAACAGGGACGCAGCTACCACTGGTGCAGCATCTGCAGTAGCATCGGGCCCGAGGTGCTCACTGAACCCTAACAATGCTGCATTTTACCCCAACAGCGGTTCTTTTCCGGATTTTCCTGCTCCCAGGGGGCATGCAAGGCTGCTGATGCTTACAGACAGTGAATAAATAAAGTTCAAAGAACTAGACTCACCAATAACAAGAAGTAAGCACAATCCAATGACCCCTATCACCCTGGCTCACCCCTGAGGTAGGCAGGTCCTGCAGGCGGTACCTAATACCGGACAGTCCATAGATTGCCCCAGCACCAGGACGCCCTTTTGCTGGGGCAGCTGTGCGCTCTACAAGTCACCTTAACATAACATAACATTGCCTGCGCTGTGCCCAGTACTCCCTAGGCTCAGAAAGCGTAGGCCCGCTTCTGGAGTCACTCCTTGCTTGGCGGGTGGTCAGAAGAATTCTGGTTCTATCATGTCTATTTCTTCTTTGTCCAGACCTGGTCCATTGAACCACCCCTGCTCCGCGCTTGTTGTCCTCAAGTATAGAGGATATTCCCATCAGCTCTGGGTGTGCAACTTCCTGGCCGACAGTGTCAGTACTCCGACGACGTAGACAGTGAAACCTGCTGCACTTGTTCACAATCACAAAATGAGTTTGGCTGCCCCGCTTTCTATACTGCACTTCAGGAACACACATTCTTCCAGTATCCTCCTGGCCCCGGGGTTGCTTCACTCTCAGAAACCAGTTTTGTGCAGTGAAAATTCTAAATGGATGGGGTGGGGTACGAACAGGAGTAAAAGCTTCTGCCACGCCCCTGCAACAGGAGAGGAGGGGAGAAAGAGAGAATATATGAAAGCTGAGGCAGCAAGTTTGAGGAGAGAAAGCAAAGGCAGGGCAGCAGAAAGAGTTGGCACAGGTATGAAAGTAGGTACAAGCTGAGCAGTGATTACTGGTAAACTCCGCTATGCAGCGTAGGCAGAGTTTTTGCCGAACTCCGTGTTCCAAGTGGAGCACGGAGTGGAAAAAACTCTGTGAACTCCACCCTTGGAGCTGTGTTAAACATTTCTTATTCACTGCCTTTCCTCACAGATCGAAATTCCACATATTACTAAAAATCCATAAAAATGCTTCAGATCCTCCATTCAGACTGATCGCGTCGGGATTGAATGAACAATTAGGAAAATATTTAGACATGTTACTCCAACCATTTGTACAGAATTGGAAGTCCTATATTGAGGACACAACTGATTTTTTAACCAATTGGCTAAAATCCAATCATCGAACCCGATACATGGTGGCTATGCACCATTGATGTGGCAGCATGATATACTTCAAAACACCATGAAGAGGGAATAGAGGCTGTAGAATGGGCACTACTACAGCAAGATACCATTCATGCAAACAAGATCTTTATATTTGAACTTCTCCAATTGTGTTTGTATCACAGTTACATTTTCCTGGGATGGTGCTTTTTATTTGCAAAAGAACGGGATCAGCATGGGTTTTTCGTGATCTCCAAGCTATGCCAATACTTTTATGGCTAAATTTGAAGACCAGTACATTTACTAAGCACAGACATGGCAGAATAATCTTGTGGTGTATTTTAGATACATCAACATTACCATCCTTTTTTGGAAGGGTTCCGAAAACATACTGGAAAAGAACATCAAAGAACTGAATCAAAAGAATCCCAGGATACAATTCACACAGACAATTAGTAATCACACAATTACATTTCTGGATGTTCAACTGGATTTGTGACCTACTGGGCTGACAACAAAAGTTCACAAAAAACTCACAGATCAGAACAACTCATTACTCTTCTACAGTTGCCATCTGCAGTCATTAAAACAACACCAGCCTTTTTCACAATTCCTCCATATTAAAAGAATTACTTCTGACAATGAGGTCTATACTCAAATCATGGAAGCATATAAAACATAGTTCATTCAAAATCCTGAGGATCTGCTCAATTCCACCTCACATCAGTGAAAGAGATAGATCGTACAAGTTTGTAACAGAAAAAAACACACATCCAGTTTTGTATCTAACTTTTCAACCAAATCCACCAGAGGTGTGAACTATTAGAGTCTGAACCTGATTTCAAGGGGCTGGTCCAACATAAGCCCATTTTTGCACATCAACGCACAAAAAAATCTCAAGGAGATTCTGCCATCTATCAAACCTACGTCAATTACCTCATTTTTTGGGACAAGAAATGCCAGAACTGCACACATTGCATAACGTAATTGTAAGGGACACCGTCGTCCATCCCAAAATGGGTCGATCCATAAAACTAAGACACTCCTCAGATTGCTTCACACAAAGAATATCCCTCTTCAATCACAAAGCATTCATGGAACATTGTTATAATCACACTCTGTCTAATCACTGTAAGAGACACTCGTCCCTACGTAAAGGTGTTATGTAGGGTTATCACCTGCCTACTGGTCATTACGGACACTGTTTATAGTCCTTGGCTTTTGTTTTATATCTTAATGCAAACTGCGTGTTGTAGTCATTTTTTTTCTTGAAGTTAACTAACTAGACTAACACACCTGAAATCAATGATTTGTGAATAAAAAGTTCAGGACTGGAGACACTGTCCGTAATGTCCTGAAGTGAGATAGCCACCCTAGTATCATGAAGAAAAGGACATGGATCCAGTAATGTATCTTAACTAAGCTTTACATTGTGATATTTGCAGTGCTGACTTTAAAATGAAGAAACAATATATTATGTACTTGATTGCAATGTAAAAGAAGACCAGCCGAAAAGCCTACTCCATTTGGGTAACAACATATCCTTGTGCCTGACAATGTACTCCCTCAGAAAGCTGATTCTGGTGTCCTAGGAAGTGAGGTTAGGGAGAGATTACATTTAGAGTGTCTTATGGTGCTGACCAGTTTCCTGGCACTGAGGCCTCCCTCGACATTACAATTACAATTTTTGCACCAGAAGGCCACTTTATCAGAGATTTGCACAGACCAGACACTCTGTAAAGTGCATTAAAATATTGGTTCTTTCGGCCTTAGAGAATTTACTTGTACACATTCCAAATTGTGTCAAAAAAACTTTGAGATGTTGTTGAAGAAAAATAACTCCAGACTACCTGATCAAGTAGCAAAACATCTGTTCAATACTACCTTCTGTTGTGATACGGGTTGAAGTAGGTCTACCGGTATTGATATAATCAGCTTCCTTAATGCATCCAGGCTGCTGGCTATAGCCAATGGCCTTTGCCATGCAGTAGGCAGACAAACACTCACATTGATCTCACACTCATCCACAAACATATACAGGCCTTGTATGTGTCCCACACAATTGATAGGTAAATGTGACGAAATTCTTTGGTTTGATGTGCAGGGTATGCTGAGTAAGAACAAATGGTGTGATGCACAAAGGCCACACCACCCTATACTCCCCTGAGATTCTAGTTTTCAGAAATGTCTAGGATTTATTTGAGCTAAGACAGACCGTGGTCCCAAACACTCAGGCATGCATCAAATCAAAAGTCTACAATCTCCAAACATCATTTCCTCTCTTCACATGGTCGCCTTCATTGTTACGCCTTGTCCATGTGAGAGGACCACCCATGCATGTTCGCTACCATTTTTATTGAAAGAGCAGTTGGGAGAGCAAATGTTCAGGCATTTGTTAGTATATATTTAATTTCTCTAAATGTTTGTTCCCAATTGTAAGACAGTCTGAACTAAAGCCACACTTTGAAAAAACGACCTCAGAATAACTTGTAATTATTGGAAATCCAATATTCAGAATTCTCGAATATCCTCTATCCATAAATTCAGATCACATGCCTAGCTTCCCTTTCTACCCATATTTTTATTCATTAGATTTTTCCTTATGCATTTATGCACGATCAGTACAAAGGGAAAATTCATTGTAAGCCATATCTCAGTTTATGGCTCTGGGAATTAAGGGGCTCATTAGGATGGCGGGCGGACCTGAGTCCACCCGCCATCCCCGCGGTTTTGGGACCGGCCACCAGACATGCGGCGGTACCGCACCACGAATTAGGATGCGACCACCACCATGCCGGTCGCATTCCGCAATTTAACATTGCGGCGGGTGCTGCTGCCAGCAGCACCCACCGCGATGTTAAAATCGCATGCCAGGTATTTCACTGCACCACATGGCAGGCACCACACGGTGCCTGTCACTTGGTGCAGCGAAATGTATGGGGGTACCATAGGTACCCCCCAAGTGCACCCCAACTCCCCCAGACAAAAGGGGGGCCCGCTACGGGCCCCCAAACACAATCCCCACCAGCCTTTCCATGGCTGCGTTGCCGCCATGGAAAGGCCTTACAAACCCAACATCCTAATGTGGCAGACGGTGCCTGCTAGGCACCGCCACCATATTAGAGCCCCTGCTCCACCCGGCAGGCAATCGTGACGATTTCCACTGGCGGAAAAGCGGCAGACGGACTTTCCGTCCACTGCGATACCCACCACCATCATAATATGGTGGAGGTAAAGCTCATGACAATGGCGTAACGATCGCCACCGCCGGCCCGGCGGTGGCGATCGTTACGCATCATAATGAGCCCCCATGTTTTTTGGATAACTGCTTCTTCCAGTTGAAAGTCCTTCGAAAACTTTTCCCTTTTAGCCCTCTGGAATTACGGATATCAGTTGTCGTCGCTCTGATCCTTTCAAGGATTGACTATAGTAATGCCCTCTTTATGGGCATAAACAAGCGCCAACTGTCAAAACTGCAGTGTATTCAAAATGCTGCAGCTAGAATGCTGTTGAATATTCCTAAGTTCCACCATATATCTGGCAGCATCAACACTCTTCACTGGCTGCAGGTGCAACAGCAAATTGAGTTTAAAGCTTTGTGCTTGGTACATAAAACCCAGTTTGGGGGAGGAGCGGCGGACTTACAGAAACTATTTCAGCAGTACACTCCTCGGCGCAATCTTAGATCAGCCAACAAAGGTCTAGTCCAGATTCCAAGAATACATAGAGCTAGATGGGGGGGTAGGAGCCTGACATACCGGTCGTCCAAACTATGGAATTAGTTACCTGACGATATCAGACTCCAACCATCCAGACTTCGATTCAGGAAGTTGCTGTAGACGTGGCTATTTACTAGGCAGAAGTAACGCTTCCTCTCCTGTGCTAAACCGATGTCCTCCCTCAGCGCCAAGACGCCTCGGCATTCGTGTGTCTACAAGCATAATACTTACTTACTTACTGATAAAAACTATATAGTTCTGCAACCAGAAGACTCTGGTGGTCATAAAAGAATATTACTTTCATTTATCAACCTTTTGTACTAAAAGTTACAGATGAACAGATTATTTTGCATTTGTTTTTTTCCCCCAATAAAATTCACTATTTTTCTAAATGCAATTTTTTTTTTTTAGGAAAAGCTGGAGTAATCCACACATAAGACCCCTTGCTAAATTTAGAATTTAATATAGTTTTGAAAAATATATAGGTTACTAGGTCCTAGCAGGCGTTTCACGCCTATTTCCCACATCAATTTCATGTAGGTAGAAACTGTAAAACATTGGAAATGTTGCCTTCTACTTTGAAAACTGCAAAGCTTTTGTTGATGCTATAAATACAAAAAAAAAACTGAATTTTTTCCCACTTAAACAAATAAATGAACAAAAACTTTGCACTATTTTGGCTTTCCCCAGGTACTCACTTCAAAGGTAAATTACAAACCCTATGCACCTTTATAGTTCCTAATATATGTGGGAAAAGGACGCATATTTGTCTCGGATAGCATCTATGGGAAAAGAAGTATGACTGTATAAACATGAACTTCACCAAATGTTAACAAAAAAGCCTCTGCACAACGGAGTGAAAGGTATTAGCAGCCAAGTGATTAAACAGCAGTTCTTTTAATGGACTTGCATGACTGTTGGGGTCTTTGAGAGGGAAAATGCACAGGAGATTCAGCAACATACATATGCTGGGTAGCACAGTTCCCAAACTGTGCGGTGAACTATTGTCCTAACACCAGAGCCATCATTTTCAACACTGTGTCCTATTTTGGGTATATTTGGGCCCTGTGTGGGTTTGTTTCACAGTCGAAAAACATCAAGCCTGTATTTTATGTTATTGAATAAAAATTTAGAGACTCTGGATAGATTTGCCATTTCAATCTAAACTCTGACTTACTGTATATGTATCTCTTTGCTATATTGTGCATATATGTGCTTTGAATTTAGGACTGTTTTATAACTTGACTTTTGTTTAGTGTTTCACACGGCATTTCTGTTGTTTCTAAGTGCTCTAAATAACTGTCTTTATTTTTATCCCATTTTCTAACATCGGATGGATGGAGGATGCATCGGTTTTGCTGTGATTTTGACTTGCACATTGTCACGTTTCACCGACGTAAGCATTTAACTCACTGAGTTATTCAGCTTTTCAGATATGTTTCTTTATTGATTTTTACAAATTACCACGTGATAGCATACATATTGCAATTTGGTAAAAAGAAAGTCAAGTAGAAAAAGGAAGGGATGTGAGAATCTGAGAAAAAATATTTTCAACACCTACTTGGCATGTGTTTGTATGTAATCTACCGTGAAACCTTTCCTATGGTAGTACTAGGTACTTCTCCAGTCTATTTCTACCAACAATCGATTAGTCTTTTAACTGCAGTGTACTTGTGACCAAAGAACATGCTTGCAAAGGTTGGGTACCTGTAGTAAAATAGTAGCATATTTCATTATACAGGTTGTAGGTTAGGGCAAAGAAAGGCCAGGTTGTTGGACGGGGGCATGGGGGCGATGAGTTGTTGTGGTCATCTCTTTACCTCTGTTGGTTGATGATATCTATGACGGCGCATGAGAAAGGGAAGGTGTAGAGGGCCTGGTGGTGGTTGGTAGGGGTATGTGGAGTTGTGTACCTTTTAAAAACTTAATTCTACTTTTACCTTCTCGTGGTTAAGTGTTCTTGTGTTTCAAGTGTATTGCAAAGTATAAGAGTTTATTTTGGGAGCTATGAGAAGGATTTTCATTGGGTGTATGATGCTAGGGGATGGTATAAGATGAAGTACATCTTGGTGGTTGGGTCCACAACTGCACTTGATGTGATTTTACCCTATTGGTGCATCCATTCACTTGAAAGTCAATGTGGGTGAAATTTACTCTAAGTGGGGAGGGGCAGAAGCAGCACATCACTTTAAACTTGTCCATGTTGTATGAAATCTATAAATAATCCTTTCATATGAGGCCATCTTGATCACTTCTTTGAGCCATTCCATGTACTTTGGGACCATCTGTGACCTCCTGTGTCAGAAAATACACAGCTCTGCCAATGCCAATGTGGTCACTAACCATCTTCTTTTGCTCAGAGAGAGTCAGAGTGGATGCGCAATATCCGCAGCTCTCTAGATTAACTCAGTGCACTCCATATACTCTCCTAGTATGTGTTGAGGTGTATGGATGCCCACAAAACTTAAAACATGTCACACTTCTAATCCCCAATGAGGCCTGCTTTTTGTAGCCACAGCAGTGTCCAGTATCAATTGTTCAGTATTTTAAATGAAGTAAATTAAACCTGGCTTCTCTCTCTTATGCCTTTATCATCTGTGTCAAACAGGGTTACATGCAGTGGTGGCTGGTGACAATAAAAAGTGGTGAGGCGAAAAACTTTGGGATGGCTCTTAAGTAGTGGGCGAGCACTGAATTTTCTTTTACTTAAACCGTGTCATTTTTTTAAAGACCATGTACCACATCACACCCATTTACACAGAATCACAAATAAAACTGAAATACGTGACCACTGCCTAGCACGCTCTACAGGGAGGCCGCAGAGCAGGGATAGGTGCCAAGAAAGGAGGCTGATGTGTAATATCAGGGTGCAGAACATGCATAGGCGTCAACACAGGAAAACACAGGTGAACTCTACATCACAAGGGCCTGAGCAGAAATAGGTTTCAAAGAAGGAGTGGAATCTGGAGCATCAACGAGCAAAGACAAGTGGACAACACAGGGGCAGTGAGAGCAGCTCTGCGATATCAGGGTGAAGCGGTGGCGTCACTGCGGAGGAAAGGGGTACAACTCAGTTATATCAGGGTGCAAAGAGAGAGACGATAATGGTAAAGCCAAAGGTGTCAGTACAGAGAGGAGACATACGTTCTGCCACTCGGTGTAAAGACAGGATTGAGGGATTGCAGAGGGAGAGCGCAGAGAAGGGAAAATAAGAGGGACAAAGAGCGAGGAAGAAGAAAAAAGAATAAAGAGTGCATGAAGTACAGTTACTAAGACAAAAAGGACAGCGGTGGGATGCGAGAGGTCTGAGAGGAAGACAGAACGGAGGTAAGATAAGGAAAAGAAGAACACTGAGCAAACTTAAACAGTGGAAAGAAGTAAAGAGTGAGAAAAAAAGTGAGTGGGATGCGAGGGAGCAGGAGCTCCCCGCTGTACCAGAGGCTCACCACGAGGAAGAGAAGGAGGCTGCGGTAAGTCCTTTAGTGTTTGGGGTACACTGGCAGGGTCCTGACGCCCCCACTCCCTGCTGAAGTCACACCGAGCTCTGAGTCCGGACAGTGCCTTGACAGCACCAGGCGCATCGTCAGTGGTGACCAATGGGAAGGCAGCTCGGCGCTGCCCAGGGGCTTCGGCCACTTCTAAGGAGAGGGGATGGTAGGGCGGTGGCATGGGCCCCAAGGAGTGCAGTTCTTTCCTTCTGCTGCTGGGTGCAGAGTAAAGTAAAACTCTAAAGTTGCAGATACCAATGAGTGAGTGTTAATATACTGCTTGACAGTATGTCTGAATATCATGTAAGTCGCAGAAGAAGTGCCAAAATTAAAATCATGATACTTATTTCATTTATGCATGCCCTCGTTGGCTTCAAGTGCGCAGCCGCAGACTGAGCAAGTCACAGCTTATTTTTTAATGCAAGCGCGCGAACAACTTCGTATTCAAACATGAAGCGTCTTGGCTGTTTGCAACTCAAATCAAAGAAAATGTTTTTGCATTTTACTAGTTTGATTCACACTAGTAAAATGCAAAAACATTTTCTTAGATTTAATTTACAAACAACAAAGACGCTTTAAATCCAGTTTGATTTTCCACTGGTTTTATATTCCGAGTGATAGGATTTCCTTTGGCAGCGGAGAACAAGCACTGCACCATATTTTAATTTTCACCATTTAGGATTTTACGAAGTGGAACTTACTTCGAATGCCAATGCTACTGCTGCCTTCCACTAAGGTCAGGACGGACGACGGATTAGGAAAGGTATGACTCATCTTCTCTCCCACTCCCTCTTGCATAATGAGATGGCAAAGGAGGAATGAAGACAGCAGCCTGCTTTACCCCTCCTCAGCCCGCCCCCTCTTGTGATGAGTGTTTAATTGTTGCCACCCACTTCCTAGTTCTTCCTATCAGCCTGACACTCCCCCTGCCATTGAAAAGAATGGAGTTCTGTGAACTCCTCCCAGGGCCATTGTGGATGCGCCAAAAAGAACCCTTAGTCACGGCATTGAAAGTCGGCATACCCTCTGCCATGATGTCACTGTTGCAGATTGTGCCTGCTGGTTGAAGAATACCTCGCCCAGCAGGCATGCGCAGCAGGAACGTACCTCTGCAAAGTTCCTCACAGCTGCCCTATTATAAATATGAGAGCAGCAACCAAGTAGTAAATTCGTTTCAGCTGCTCTGCGTTTGGTAATTCTTTTCTTGCCTCTCCCCTAAGGGTGGCGGGGCAACGCCCGTTTTGCCCATTAACACCAGCCACCCCTGGTTAGATGATCTGTTTCAGAGTAATCTTGGGCAACAGCAGCTAACCTCAAAACCTGTGAGTATGCCACAGTGGGAGTGGAGAACAATTTTCTGGTAACTGTTTGGTATAAATGTGATACCAGGTCTTTTTGAGAGCCCCACTTTGGCAGACGCTTCGAGATCTGCAATTTCCTATGATCTGCAATTTCCTAAGATTCTGTAACAATGATAAACAGGCGTATAGTGAAAGCATTTCTCTGCATATCTCTGGGAAAAATGTAAGTCTGTGCTCAGCTCTGTGAATGTATTCAGTGGATCGCAATAGAGTAGGTGGTCTAGTTTATTTTAATGCTTTTTCCCCATATTGGGGTTGATAGATGAAGAAGCAGCTCTATCTTCATCTGTTTGTGTACTGCCCACTACACAAGTATCAGTGATTTCATCATGGGATTGTTATTTAATGGTGGTGGGTAATTTTGTTGCATAAGGGGCAGCAATTCCTTTGATCTCAGGCCATTCAGACCGACAGAGGAGCTCCCGGGTACATCCCTCTCAAAGAACCTTAGATTGCTCAACCTGCACAATCACAGAGAGTCAAGTGATGAAAGGGGTAGTACTTGGCCATAGTAGGTTGGGCCAAAGCCACCACGTTTGGGCCCAGTAAGCCCTGCTTGCCCAATGGCCCTCTTAAAGGGGAATATACGACGTTACATCGCGGTGTTTACACCTCGATACCTTTACAACTCAGGCATTACAACGCAAGTCGTTACAACGACTTGCGTTGAGAGGGCTGGACTTAGGAATAGTATGATTTACTATTCCAACTCCAGCCTACGTTACAGTAGGGAAGGTGTGGGAATAGTAAATCATACTATTCCTTAGCTTAGAGCGCCATCCAGCGCAAGTCATTGTAATGACTTGCGTTGTAATACCCGCGTTGTAAAGGTATTGTGGTGTAAACACCGCAATGTAACCGATGTTTCCCCTTAAAGGGCATTTGACAGCCTGGCATCAGCTCTCGCTTCTAAAGAAAGTCAAATCATTTCTTCCAAAAGCTACTATAGAACTGCTGCTCAAGCTCTCATACTCTTGCATCTTGAAGTTGGTAATGGCCTACTCAATTGCCTCCATGGCCGCTCAGTCTCCACACTGGCACCCCTTGGAGGCAACCTACATGCTGCAGCTCATCTCACCTCAATTAAGATGGAACTTCATTTGTTACCCTCCACACCATAATTAAAGCTAGCTGTATCCTTTAGAAAGCTATCACGACCAGCAACCCTGATTATCTGACAGGCAAGCTCAGCACCTCTTGTGGATCTCTGCAGAACTGCAGCCAGGCACAGAAAAAAAGAAGACAGCAGGCCTTTTCCATCCATGCACCCAAGATCTGGAACAACAGCCCCATATCCATTAGGGCCTCCCAAATCTGCTGTAGTTTAGGAGATTGTTGAAGACTTTTCTCTTTAAAGACTTCTGCGAAATGCATTAACCTTCCACAACCCTGCTTCCTCTCCTCTTACTCATTGACTCTATGCTGGTCCTGGACTATGTACAGCGCTGCACTGCCTTTTGACATATTCACATACTTTCATACATACATACATCTGCTCTGATGACACCAGCCTCTCTAGCACAGTGGCCATGCTTCCCCCTGTATCTCACAGAGGGGCCGATTCCGATCTCGGCCGGTAGGGCTCCGAATGGGATTCGGCTGAACCGGATCCGAATCGGAGCCCTATTTCCCGACCGATTCGTACGCGCGTCCGGGCGAGCGAGTACGATGCGAAATCGACGACCGACTCGTCCGGGCGTCCCGACCGCTCCGACCGACTCGTTCCCGGGTCTAACCGCACCGACCGACTCGCTCGGACTCGACTCGCACCGCGCAATGGAGACGTTCCCTGGCCGGGTAAGTACGATGCGCGCCGCGAGCAGTCCGACCGAGCCGCGCACTCCGGCTCCAAAGAGCAGTCGGAGCCGTACTTTGGGGGTCCGTGTCGGACCCCCCTGTACGCGTAGCCATGCGAGTCGCACACAGGGGGGACCCATGGGTCCCCCCTACCTGTGCGTGTATGGTGCGTGTCGCTTCGCCGCGTACACGCTGTAGGGGGCGCCCTTGTCCGCCTCGCACCCATTGAGTCAATGGGAGCCCGCGTACGCGTTGTACGACAGGCTCCCATTGACTTCAATGGGAGTCCGACCGAATCGAGTCCGATGGCATACGTGCGCATCGTACTCATTCGGTCGGGCTGCACGGGTCCTATTCGGTCGGAAATCTCTCCGGGTCCGGCTCGGTCGGAGAGATTTCCGGCCCGAATCGGAATCGGCCCCTGAGTGTCCACTTCAGTCCCGGTGATGGATGGCCATTGCTTGTACTTCACCATTCTGAAAGGTAAGGTGGCCTTGACTTCAACATCCACCCTACACACGGAGACTAAATTGGCTTCAGTCCAACCCCTGGTTTCCCCAATGCTAGCTTTCACCCCAATTGCTACACTTGCAATCACTTGGGAATGTCTACCTGTTGGGCTTTCGTGAACCAGACAGAGTCTCCCTTCTTATATTTAGGCCTTTGGCAAGCTAAGCAGAACCCAGCTTTAGAGGTTTCCAAGAGTCTGACCCCCTTGTACCATCCCCACTTAGGTTTAAGAACTGATTGTGACTACCCCTCTGGGTTAGACTTTTGGTGCCCTTGAGAGAACTCCTTTTTATCTGTGTTGCTTCCCTCTTTTCCTGAGTGGGACCGGGTCACCTTTCTTGGGATCACTCCCTTAGACGTTTTAGACACCCTAGTGTGTACCCACACATCAGCTGCCTTATCAAGCTGCCTGGGGTCTGTCAGTTTGGAATCCACTAGATGCTGGTCCAACTCAGAAGAAAAATCCTGCAAGATGTGTGCTTTCATTATCAAATTATATAGCTCATCATAGTTACTCACCTGTGATCCTTAATGCCTTTGGTAGTCGGTCACCATTTATCTATGTCATACCTCACCACAAAGCTGATAGGCTCAATACCTTTTGGCAAGTGAGGGATGTGTGCCACCCCACCCAAGGCACCAAACCATCATTGCCACCATCTTCCTGGGACTGGACAGGCCCAAACATGGCTCTCTTCTTTTCTAGAGCCAGCGTCTTCTCTTCTAGTGCCAGCCTTTCTGCGCCAGTGCAGAAGCTGTTTGCTTCTCATTCAGGACTAGAGTGGCCAGCTGTGGCCTCAACTATCTCAGATTTCCTGTCTGTTAACTGCAGGTTGTGAGTTCCTAATTCTGATGGCATCATGCTGCTAGAGGACACTCTGCTTCTAGCTCTGGACAACACAGGTGATGTTGGCCCTTGGGAGGCACTCCCCCTAGCACTGGCTCTTCATACAACTCATCCTCAGATGTGATCTATCCTTGCTGAGGGCCTTCTCGTATTCCAGCTTCCTGGCATTCTGGCCCATCTTCAGATTCCTTGCTTTTCACATGGCCTTCATCTCCACCACAGTAGGATGAGCTAGAGTAACTAGATCTACCTCCATGTTCCCTACAAAAACTTATGGTGCAGAAATTGGACTCAGAAATACTATTAGAAAAATAAAAAATTACCCATTTAAAGACCTTATGCCAATTAAAAATAAAAGAAACTAAACAATTATTGCTATTGTTTATATTTAGTGATTTTATTATTTCAATTTTTAAAAACTGAGTGACACTGCTAATTGCAAGTTCTGGATTTCACCACTGAACACTAATGTGAACAAGTGAGTTATTAACTGGGTTGAATGTTATTCCACCACAAATAATAAAGTCACTACCCTGCTAGGTCCAGTCAAAGCTTACAAAATTGTAAACCTCAGCTCAATCCCTGGTAGGTATGGCACACAGCAGATTGGTTTAACTTAGAAAAAATGTGTAATGCATTCAGAAGTAGCAAAACAGTTGAAAAGTGAAACAACATAATAAAAACCCACTTCAATTTATAAAAATAGATAAAAGATTAATAAACAAAAGGACCTCAAAGTGACAACAATCTAGTGAAGGGATGTCTATATATATATATATGTATATATATATATATATATATATATATATATATATATAGATAGGTAGATATATATATATATATTCACTGAAAAACCATAGGTTTCAGGGACGTTATAGTTAGTTGGACATTTCACTCATATAAAACCAGAGAAATTCGGCTGTTATAGTTAGTAGAGCTAACTATGACTCGCGCCCCGCAATGCACTGCTGATGACGTCACATATTACATCACTCATGACATGCTCAGTGACATCACTGATGACATCACTGATGACATCTCAAATGACATCACTGATTACATCATCCACGTGATCATCTGATGCACCTCCTCACAGCCTAGTAAAAGCTTTCATACACCCACTCTAAAATACAGACTACCAATATCGAAACCATAGACACACCAATAGCAGTTAGTACATACCCGCTCAGTGATTCATACGTCTACACACACATCCACCCACTAACCCATACAGTCACTAATACACACAGTCATTCATCAATACAGCCACTGATATATCCACTCATACACCCATATAGACACTCACACACTGCCACTCACCCAAAGAGTTACTCAAAAACCTAGTCAGTCACCCAAAGAATTAATTACACTGCCATTTACTCACCTATACAGTTATACACACACCACGTCACTTATTCATACAGATACGTACTGTCTTCAACAATTACTAACATAAGCACACACTTATCCATGCAGCCACTGTCACAATCACTCACTGTCACATATACTCACTTATATACTCCAACACTCACAAATACTGCCTTTCACATATGTAGTTACTTACACATATACCACTAACACATCCATTCACTCACCAACACAGCTATACGTACACTCACTCACCCATACACTCCCTAACACATGCACTCATAAACGCATAAACCCAGTGAATCACCCACTCACACATCCATACATGCAGTCACACACCCCCCACCCACACAGACACTCAGGCACCCATACAGGTTCTCAGACAACCAATCATTCTTCAATATACCTTGGCATATATAGATATAACATTCTTGAAATTTTTTGAAACACTCAGTCACTGGATGATGTCATCCGTGATGTCATCAGTGATGTCATTTGAGATGTCATCAGTGATGTCATCAGTGATGTTATCAGTGATGTCACTGAGCATGTCATGAGTGATGTAATATGTGACGTCATCAGCAGTGCATTGCGGGGGCGCGAGTCATAGTTAGCTCTACTAACTATAACAGCCGAATTTCTCTGGTTTTATATGAGTGAAATGTCCAACTAACTATAACGTCCCTGAAACCTATGGTTTTTTCAGTGAATATATATATATATCTACCTATCTATATATATATATATATATATATATACATATATATATATAGACATCCCTTCACTAGATTGTTGTCACTTTGAGGTCCTTTTGTTTATTAATCTTTTATCTATTTTTATAAATTGAAGTGGGTTTTTATTATGTTGTTTCACTTTTCAACTGTTTTGCTACTTCTGAATGCATTACACATTTTTTCTAAGTTAAACCAATCTGCTGTGTGCCATACCTACCAGGGATTGAGCTGAGGTTTACAATTTTGTAAGCTTTGACTGGACCTAGCAGGGTAGTGACTTTATTATTTGTGGTGGAATAACATTCAACCCAGTTAATAACTCACTTGTTCACATTAGTGTTCAGTGGTGAAATCCAGAACTTGCAATTAGCAGTGTCACTCAGTTTTTAAAAATTGAAATAATAAAATCACTAAATATAAACAATAGCAATAATTGTTTAGTTTTTTTATTTTTAATTGGCATAAGGTCTTTAAATGGGTAATTTTTTATTTTTCTAATAGTATTTCTGAGTCCAATTTCTGCACC
Organism: Calotriton arnoldi; assembly: GCA_963921515.1. Lineage (NCBI taxonomy): Eukaryota > Metazoa > Chordata > Amphibia > Caudata > Salamandridae > Calotriton > Calotriton arnoldi. The sequence continues at coordinate 465,416 of CAWUFW010013423.1, forward strand.
ATAAGTTTTTGTAGGGAACATGGAGGTAGATCTAGCTACTCTAGCTCATCCTACTGTGGTGGAGATGAAGGCCATGTGAAAAGCAAGGAATCTGAAGATGGGCCAGAATCTAACTATAACATCCCTGAAACCTATGGTTTTTCAGTGAGTTTCTAAGGTCTTCTAAATGCTAATTTCTAACTATAACGTCCCTGAAACCTATGGTTTTTTCAGTGAATTTCTAATGTTTTTTAAATGCTAATTTCTAACTATAACATAGCAGTTGCGTTTGCAGAGTGGTGGAGAAAGGTGAGCGTGGCCTCTGAACACCTCTTAGCAATCCCACTGTGTGGGATTTACTGGAGGTAACAGGAGGGGTAGTTAGCCCCCAACGTCAACCTTGGGGGCCAACTACCCCTCCTATTACCTCCAGTAAGTCCCACACAGCAGGATTGCTAACTTCTTATACCAGGCCATGCCCCCTTTCTTCACCACTCTGCAGACGCACCTCCTGGCGTGTTCTGGGTTGGGGGATTAAGTCCCCTTGAATCCTGAGGGTGCCTGGGGGCCAACTAGCCCACCAGGTACCTCCAGTAAGCGCCACAGAGCTGGATTGCAGAGAGGTGGTCTGAGGCCGTGCCCCTTTTCCCACTACTCTGCAAAGGCAGCTTCTGGCGCACTGCTGCTCGGAGGATGAAGTCCACTTGTGTCCTGAGGTCCTCAGGACACAAGAGGACCTCATCGCCCCACCAGCAGTGCACCAAGAGGCACGTTTGCAGAGTGGTGGGAAAAGGGGCGTGGCCTCGGACCACCTCTCTGCAATCCAGCTCTGTGGCGCTTACTGGAGGTACCTGGTGGGCAAGTTGGCCCCCAGAGACCCTCAGTATTCAAAGGGAATTAATTCCCCAACTTACAGCGTGCCAGTGGGCGCGTTTGCAGAGTGGTGCAGGGAAGGGGCGGGGCCTCCAGGGAGATGTCGGCTTTTTTTATTTAATTTTATTTAGAAGGGGGCTGTGTGGCCCCCGCTTCTTTTAATTTTTGTGGGGCCCTGGGGACCCCATCCCCCAGGGCTTGACCACTAAAAAAAAAAAAAAAATTAAAAAAAAGAAAGGGGGCCGTGCAGCCCCCTTCCCGAGGCCAATTTCGGCCCCGGGGACCCAATCCCCCAGGGCATGGCCTCCTTTTTTAAATTTCATTTATAGGGAAGGAGGGCCGTATGGCCACCCTTCGCTAGGCCAATTTCGGCCCCGGGGACACCATCCCCAGGGGCATGGCCTCCTTTTTTTAATTTATTCATATGGGAGGGGGGCCACGTGGCCCACCTCTCAGGCCACTTCTGGCCCCGGGGACCCCATCCCCCGGGGCTGGCCCTTTTTTTATTTTAATTTATAGGGAAGGATTCGGCCCCGAGGACCACATCCGCGGGGCATGGCTTCATTTTTTTTATTTATTTCTATGGGAGGGTGCCGCGTGGCCCAGCTCCCGGGCCACTTCTGGCCCCGGGGACCCCATCCCCCGGGACTGGCCCTTACCATTGGGGACCGTGGTGGGAGCCCCAATGCCCCCACGGTCCCGCCGGCTCCCCGCCTCCTGCGGGAGCCGGCATTGCTTTTGAGCAAGGGGAGCTGCTGACATGCAGCTCCCCTTTCTCAAAAGCAATCCTGCTTTGCTTCGTTGAAGCAAGAGCAGGTTTCCTGCTCTTGCTTCAACAAAACAAAGCAGATTTTGCAATGACAGGGCGGGAGCCGCGCAGCTCCTGCCCTGTCATTGCAAACGGTAATGTCCTGGGGTGGGCACCCAGGACATTGCAGGAGCCAGGCCTGGGGCGTGGTGGTCCCCAGGGCCATCAAGGGCTCCAGGAGGGGGGCCATGTGGCCCCCCTCCCAACATTTGTAAAGCCCAGGGGAGGTGGTGGTCCTCAGGATCCGGGGGTCCGTAACGGACCCCCGTATTTAAATATAGAGTGCCCCGGGGAGGTGGTGGTCCCTGGGGCAGTGTGGGGAGGCTCGAGCCCCCCCACACTAATTATTTATTACAGCCCTGGGGAGGTGGCGGTCCCCGGGGCTTGGGGGGCCTGCGAGGCCCCCTGCCCTTATTTAAATGAAGCCCCGGGGAGGTGGTGGTCCCCGGGGCTTGAGGGGGCCCAGGAGGCCCCCCCACCCTTATTTAAATGAAGCCCTGGGGAGGTGGCGGTCCCCGGGGCTGCAGGGGGGCCACATGCCCCCGCGAATAAATTATCATGCCCCGGGGAGGTGGCGGTCCCCGTGGCTGCGGGGGGGCCCCTGCTACATAAATGAAATTGCCTCCAGGACGTGGCCCACCCGGGGGCTTTGAAAAAGGAAGCGTGGGAGCCCGCGCTTTGTTTTTTAAAATTTTCAGACGGATTCGCGCACCGGCGCGACCCCGCCCGAATTTTTTTAAAAAAAATGCTTTTTTGGGGCCTGGGGGTCCTTGTGGGACCCCCCTAGCAGGCCTGGGGGTCAGGGTGTTTTTACCCTGCCCCCTTTTCTTGTTTTGAATGCATCCCTCACCTTTTTCCTTCTCCATCTGTACTGAGTCACAAGATGGCTGCAAACACTTCCTGGTTTGAAGTGCTGGCAGCCAATCAGAGGCAAGTTCGTGCTCGGGAGGGCTCAGCCAATCAGATCTCACAAATGTCAAATATCGATATCTGTAAATCTTGAAATATTTCAAAAACTACAGAACGGATTTACACCATTTAAAAAAAAGGGTGCTTTCTGGACCAAGAGCTATCTCTCTGGCAAATTTGGTGTAATTCTGTTCAGCAGTTCAGGCTGTAGCCGTGTCTAAAGTTTCCTATCGAAATTAACATGCAGAAAACACATTTTGGGACCCCCTTTTTTCTCGCCCCCCCCTTGACGAATCACCCCCAAACTTTCAAGACAGGAGCTGACCTGAGTGAACAATTAGTTTTAAAAATGTCGTGAAGATTCGTCAAACGATGCCAAAGTTATTGGCAAATCAAAAAAACGCTTTTCCTATGGAAACTAGGTTCTAACTATAACTACCTACTGGCGAATGCCAATAGGCAATGTGTGTGAGTATATATATATATATATATATATATATATAAATATATATACACACATATATATTTATTTTGTTGGAAAGTGGTTTATTAGCAGTGATAAGTACCACTAGTAATAAGGCCACAAATACATTAAAAGGTTCTGTCAAGGTCTCAATAAATTATTCCCTTGCTCAACCATTGGTAGCTGGCAAAGAGCAGGCAGGCTTAATTTAGGAGACAGGTATGTAAAGCATTTAGAAACATCAATAGATTAAATAAGTAAGACACAATACACAATAAAAATCCAACACAAATTTATTAAAATAGGTTGTATTTTATGAACAAATAGACACCAAAATGATAAAAATCCAATGTAGGGAACCGGAGATATTCCAGAGCTTTCAGCAGGATGAACTTGAAATTCAGGCTGGGTCGCTAGTTCAATGTTCAGTGGCGGCTTGACTCTCTTGACCGACGGGTCGGTCCACTTATGGATCTTTTAACCAAAGTTGCTCCTAATTTTTGGAACTTCTTCCTGAAGTTCCTTTTGTGGGTTCAAAGTGTCCAAAGCACCAATCCAAGGGTCTAGTAGCTCTGAGGTGGTCCTTGGGTTTTTGGGAGCACGTTTCCCACAATGCACCTGGTCAAATTCTAAAAAGCCCACTGGACTCACTCCGGATGGGTCATTCTTGGTGGAAATGATGCAGGAGGAGCTCTGTTAACCTGTTGCTTTCAGGGAGTTCACTCCTTAATCCTTGTGAATCCAGGCAAATTCATTAGGGATGTAGTTCCAGATTGTGCAGCAGGTGCAGTCCTTCACAGTGCAATTCTTTGTGTGCAGATCAGGGTTCCAGCAGGGAAGTCCTTCTTCTCCTTGTTATTTCAGGCAGGGGTCATAGTTGCTGGGCAGCGCTCCCATATTTACTCACAGTTCCTGGGCATCAAGCAGGCGGGCACCCCTGACCAATTGGATGCATGGTGCCACCCAGATGTATGACCACTTCCTCCAAAGTGTGGCACATTCTTGAGCCTTAAAGCACTAATCTTTCCAAATCCAAAATGGGCAAACTCTCTCTTGGAGGGTTAGATCTAGCTAAGCCAACTCACTGGTGTGGCTAAGTTTCCATAACACTCCCCTTCGAGCCCCTTTACTAATCTAATTACTAGGGCTTCTGTCTGGTTGGGGGTGCAAGATGTGGAGGTGAGTCTGTGCTGCCCTAAACTATCATTCCCTCTTTGAAGACCAGTTTGGCTTCTCCACCCCCATCCTGCCTATTGCACTGCAGCTTGCAGTTCTCCTCCAACAGGAAATCCTTTGTCTCTAGTCAAGCCACTTCACACCTCATTAAGACAGCTTGACTGCTCAGCATGGTAGAGGCTGACCAATCAGAGCAGGGCTGCTGAAAGTCTGGATTTTGGCTTACAGAAAAGAAAGTTCTATAACTTATTTTTTGTGGTAGTTATAATAAATGGTATTGAGATAGAAGATTGAGTTGGAAATGTCAACTTACACAAATATCGAGTTGGAAATATTGTGATTCAGAAATATCGACAGCAAGTATATCGTGGTTAATAATATCAAATTTAAGGTATGAAATATCGTTTAAAAAAATATAGAAGTCATTAATATTGTTTTCAAATATACAGTTTAAAATATCGATTTTTTAATTAGTGTTATGTATTTTAGTTTATATTTTAAATGTACGTGATGTATGTTTTTTTGTATAAATATTGTTTATGTTTTTTTAATATATGTGTTAAATTTTTAGTAGTTATCAATTTTATTTTAATTAAATGTTGTGTTTTTTAGTTCCATAGCGGGTTGTGGGTTTATAGGGGAATAGGGTGGGAAGTAATTTAATTATAATAAATTAATGATTATTTTTTATTTATTTAATTTAGATTTTATAGAGTTAATTATGGGAAGTAATTTATTTGTAATTAATTATTAATTGGTTAAGTAATATTAATTAATTAATTGATAATTAATTATGGTAATTGTGTAATTATTTCTAGGTGCGGGTTGTGGGGTTAATAGGGTAAAGGGTGGAAGTAATTTATTTTAATTAATTAATAATTAGTTCTTAATATTAATTAATTACTTGAAAATTAATTACAGAAATTGTGTAAATAATTTTAGGTGCTGGTTGTGGGGTTTATAGGGGTAAAGGGTGGGAAGTAATTTATTTTTAATTAATGAATATTTAGTTATTCATTAATATTGAATAATTAATGGAAAATTAAATATGGAATTTGTGTAATTAATTTTAGGTGTGGGTTATGGGGTTTATAGGGGTAAAGAGTGGGAAGTAATGTATGTTTAATTAATTAATAATTGGTTGATCATTAATGTTAATTAATTAATTGATATTTAATGAGGCCAGTTGTTTATATTTTTTGTATGTGGGTTTTACTTTTTTAGGGGTAAAGGGTGGGGAGTAAATTAATTTTACTTACTTTATAATTAGTTTTTATATATTATTAGTTTTTTTAAAATTAAAAATAAGTTTTAATTGTGTAATTCATTTTTTAGTTTAATTTTACGAGTGGTTTGTGGGGATTATAAGGGTAAAGTGTGGGAAGTTTATTAATGTTTATGAGTTTAATTTGTTTTTAATTAATAATATTTCTTCAATTGGTAAATAATTATGTTAATTATGTAAGTCATTTTTTTATAAAAATTTAGATATGTGTTGTTATAGTGTAGGAAATAAAAAAGTACATTTATGTAATACTTAATGTTTTTGATTCTAAATAATTTCTAATAAAAAATATTTATTTGTTTGAATTTTTATTTTAATTTTATTTAATATATTATTTGTAGGTATTTGTCATATGCATTTAACATTACAATATGTTTTTTTAAATTTGTAATATTACATATATTTGTATTTTAATTTTTTATATATTTATATATGTTTTTATTTATTTTGTTTTTTTAAATTTTTGTTGTTAATATTGTTTTTTTTTACTTTTGAACTGACTGGAGTGAGAATATTAATTGCTACCCCTTTGCAATCCAATATTTGCCCTACTGTTGCACTGATTGGAGTGGGAATAGTAAATTTTATCTTGCCACTATCCAACACGTTCCCTACTGTTGCACTCACTGGAGTGGGAATAGTAATGTTCACCTCTCTGCTGTAGAACACTTTCCCTACTGTTGCACTCACTGGAGTGGGAATAGTAATTTTTACCCCTCCGCTGTCCAACACTTTGCCTACTGTTGCACTGACTGGAGTGGTTAATTTAAGTTTAAAGATTTTTAAATAATTTAGGGGCCCATTACGATACCCGGCGTAAAAAAATCCGCCAGGCATGGAAGCGGCAAAAATCCGCCCGCACACACCGTCTGAACACCGACCACGCCATTACGATTACACAAACCGAAAACCGCCATCGGCGGAAAAATCACACAAAATACCGCCCGCCAACGTCCGAGTCGGAGTCAAACCGCCCGCCACGGACGGAAACACGCACGACAACACAAAACCGCCCGCCCTCACGGCCGACACACCGCACGTGAAATTACGATCGCACCGCCATGAGCGCGGAAAAACCACAAATATACCGCCCGCTAGCGCAAACAACGCCGATGAGAATCGACACGGCAGAAGCCATGGCGCCCACGTACCTGCACAGAAACCATCCGCTCACAAAACCAATAGCACACAACATGGCCAACAAGTCCACACAGCAAGGCACGCACAAATACACAAGCACAGTACACATCCCGAAAACACCCCCCGGACAAACAAAAAATACAAAGGCCAGAACCCCAGACACAACACACCTGAAAACAACAGACCATGAGGACACACCCACATAGGTGAGTACAAAAGCAGCACTCCCACAGACCACAACCCCTTGCTACATTGCAAACCAGAGAGGAGAGGAGAGGACACAGTGACACAGCAAGGACAGCAGCACACCACAGAAACGCACACATCACAACCACCACCACCACCACCACCACCACCACCAAACACCTGCACCACAAACCCCCTGCACATTACACAACACACACCGCACCAGCACCACAAACACCATGGCACCACAAAGGATGCCCAAGTACACGCCCATTGAGCTGACGGTCATGGTCGATGAGATCATCAAGGTGTACCCACAAATCTATGGGAACATGGTCCAGCACACACCACTAGCCACCAGAAACAGAATGTGGAACCGGATCGTAGACCAGGTCAATGCAGTCGGGACCCTGCCCAGGAACAGAGGAGAAATTAACAAACGTTGGAATGACGTAAAGAGCCTGGTCAAGAAGAAGGAGGGAAAAACAGAGAGCTGGCTGCCGTCACTGGCGGAGGGAATCCCGCGCTCTTCAAGACCTTCAAAGCGTGGGAGGAGAAGGTGCGAGTCATAATACATCCGGAGATCCTCGCCGGATTAGCAGGGGGAGTGGAGGCTGGTAAGTACAAACTAATGTATACCAGCACACCGCTATGTACTCACATGCACTACCACCATGCCACAGCTCCCAGGGACAAACACCCCCATGTCCAGCACACAATACACAACACATCACACACACATGCAACAGACACCACCACACACAGCCCAAACCGAACAACTGTAACATACGTGGGGACATGTGTACACTCAGCCAGCCACGTAACCACCAACAGGTCCCCAAATATGCCAGAAGCGCCACAACGAGCACCCACCACACCCATGTGTCCGCCACAGCTGCACTAACCGACAAGTAACAGGTAAGTGGCAGGAACACAAAGTGCAGTGGGTGGGACGGTGGACAGCCCAAGTACAACACACACCAGGCCCCTAGTCCCACAGCACAGCAAGGAGGAGCATCCCCCACAGCCACGTGTCAGCCACCGCAGTGCACAACGACAGCCGAAAGGCAGACATCACGGTCCACAGCAATCGGTGTCAGTGGGTGTCCAGCCACCCCCACGACCCACAACACCCCCCACCCCCACAGACCTGCAACATGGAGCACCCCCGCTTAGAGCCATGTGGCATCCAGTACAGTGCACGCACGAACAACTTGCAGGTGGGAAACTGGACAGGGCTGGATTACTGGAGGCATGAGGACCATAACACGACCAACACATGGGACATGTCACGTAGCAGACGAACACGCAGCACCGCCCACCGTCACGAACAAGTGAACAATGTGCACACGGACATGAACAACAGACTCACACCCCACATGACCCATCACAGACATAGCAACACCCAAGGAGCCACGTCTGCATGCACAAGCCACACTGAATATAGTACCACACGGCAGCCACTGTGCAACTCATCACACACAACCGAAACACCATTGAAGTCCTGTCCATGTAGCCCCTACTGCCTGTCAACCACACACCCCACGACTACGCCTATGTAAGACAAACAACACTAGACGCAACAGAGCGGAACAACATAAATGCACACGAACACCACTGAACCCATCAAACACACAGACACACCATGCACATACAACATACCATCCATCCCATCCGTCAGCCCCAGTCTCATGAAAGGCATGTCATCCGCACAGCTGCCACACATACAGCAGTCACGCTAAGATACATGCCCATGACCAACCATGTGCCAGAAGTCAATGAAGCGCACAACACACTGTGAGCAACAACACACAACATGGGCCACACCCCCCGAGCACTGCAGTGATGCACATGGCACAGGGCAGCACGCACACCAAGGAGATGGGACAACTGCAATACGTTGGCTGGCACACAACCATCACTCACTCATAACGATGCGTCCAATGCCATGTCCAGTAATCACAACAGACAGCAAATATGCAGGCCATGTCAAGCATGCACACACCTCAAACCATGCACTGTCATGCTGCCACAACACATGTCACGTTCGGCACCCATGGCTCACAGCATGTACCCCAAAAGCATATCCCCTCCCAAATGCGAATCTGGGGCATGGCCCCCATGTTGCCATATGCGTTCCTAAGCGTTCCATTTGAACCCCAAAGCATATCCCCTCCCAAATGCGAATCTGGGGCATGGCCCCCATGTTGCCATATGCGTTCCTAAGCGTTCCATTTGAACCCCAAAAGCATATTCCATCCCAAATGCGAATCTGGGGCATGGCCCCCATGTTGCCATATGCGTTCCTAAGCGTTCCATTTGAACCCCAAAAGCATATCCCCTCCCAAATGCGAATCTGGGGCATGGCCCCCATGTTGCCATATGCGTTCCTAAGCGTTCCATTTGAACCCCAAAAGCATATCCCCTCCCAAATGCGAATCTGGGGCATGGCCCCCATGTTGCCATATGCGTTCCTAAGCGTTCCATTTGAACCCCAAAAGCATATTCCCTCCCAAATGCGAATCTGGGGCATGGCCCCCATGTTGCCATATGCGTTCCTAAGCGTTCCATTTGAACCCCAAAAGCAAAGTACAAACCAGACCCAGGATGGGCCAGGAGCCCGCATACACCAGAGTCACAATAAGTAGGGGCACAGCAACACACCCATCGGCATGGCCAATCCGTCCCATGCCACATGTGCACAGCACACAGTCCCATTGCCAAGCACACACAACTACAGATGCTACAGCCACACACACGCCTCCGGGAAACCCATGTACGAGATTGCACGAACTGTTAATGTCAGACGACAAATACATACTTCGCCAGGTGCAACACAATAACAAATCTCATTCTCTCCACAGGTGACGAACTGCTGGATGCTGGGGATGGAGCCAGCAGCCAGCACAGCCAGCCTACAAGCCCCCAACGAGGACACACGGATCTGGAGGATCTGTCCTCCTCTTCGGACACGGACCACCAAGCAGGCCCATCTGGTGTGGCAGGGCCCAGCCGCTCCCCAGGACCCCTCCTACCCACCAACCCATCATCCAGGGCTGCTGAACATTCCCAGCCCCCTGCTGCCACTGTCGTTGCGGCCACACCCACGGTCATTGTGGCCACTACCACTGCCGCAACCGCCACCATCGGTGCACCGACCACCACCGCCGCCACCACCACCACGTCTTCGCTGGCACCAGCCCCAGCGCAGGTGGTGGCCCGGCCGACTGGATCCACCCTGGGAGCCACAGCGAGGACCGTGGTGAGCAATGTGGCTAGTGGGCAGGCCGGTGGCAGCAGGACTGGTAGGAGGAGCAGGGTCAGGGAAACGCCAGCCTCCCTGGGAGCCATGCCCTGCCTCAAATGGCCAGAGTCCTTGGGGCCTATGAAGAGGCCCAAGGACAATGGGTCCGGTCTGCTTCAGACACGCGTGAGGTGCTGGGGGTGCTGAGGTCCATGGACGCCCGTATGGGCCAAATCGTGGACCTCATGGGCCAGCTGGTGGTGGCGGTGAGGTCTCAGCCAGGGACAGCAGCTCCCCTCCGCCACCACCTGCCGGGGCGCAGGGTGGAGCAGCAGTGTCCAGTTCCCCTGCGTCCACAGCCAGTGAGCACACCTCAACCACCAGCATGTCGCAAGCAGGCACCCCCTCGCAAACGTGGAAGGGGCCGTCCGAAGTGGAAACAGATCTCCCGGGAGGACTTTGCACGCTCCAAACGCAAGTGAGGCAGCCAGCCAGCCTTCCGCCAGCCTTCCTTGACCAGCCACTGCATTGACTTGGACTACGATCCCACTCCACACAGCCATCTGGATGGCATGTGTGTGTTGGACTATGGACATAGAACCAGTGGGTACACCCTGAGCATCACGCAGCCATGACCGACAGCTCATTGTCACTGCACGCACCACTTTTGTCATCACCTTACACACAATCACATGTCACAGTTTGTAATAAATGCACCTTTTACACTAACTGCTGTTTGTGCCCTGTGTTTTATTTGTACGGAATACAACGGCCACCTTGGGCGGAAAGGCACCTGATGCGTGGCATGGCAATTGAATCCGGAGGGCCTGTAGGGACCTAGGGGTGGGAGACAGAACAGGAGCACATTCAATGAGTGTGTCACACACCCATCACACAGTACATGTCAACAACTACAAGCAATGTACACACATCGCACAGAGCAATAGGGCACAATGCCAGAGCCACCAACAGTGGCATACTACCCTGGCCATGGAGCGTTGACACACAGCACGCAGTGAACAAACGGCCACCCTGACACAGCACACACACACCTGCACAGATACAGCCACATCAGCCGTCGTACATGGACACTCACCGTCAAGTGAAGTAGCGGGCGATGAGCTGCTGCCGCACATTACCAGCTTCCTCCTCTCCGCTGTCCTCCTCACTCGAGCTGTCCTGGTCTGCGGGCTGGGGCCCTGGTTGATCTCCGTCATCCACGATGAGGGGGATCTGCTTCCGAATGGCCAGATTGTGCAGCATGCAGCACGCCACCACTATCCGGCACACCTTCTGTGGGGAGTACGCCAGTGCACTCCCGGTGCGGTCCAGGCACCTGAACCTGGACTTGAGGAGGCCAAAGGTACGCTCGACCACACGTCTGGTCCTCCCATGTGCCTCATTGTAGCGATCGTCTGCTGGGGTGCGAGGATTCCTCAATGGACTGAGCAGCCATGCCCCATTCGGGTACGCAGAGTCACCTGGGTGTGAGGGACACAGAGAACCGTTGCAATTCCAACTG